>VSMD01138833.1:0-145953 GCA_008750895.1 Mirza zaza | reverse complement strand
ATCGTTTGAGCTCAGGAGTTCGAGACCAGCCTGAGCAAGAGCGAGACCCCATCTCTACTATAAATAGAAAGAAATTAATTGGCCAACTAAAATATATATAGAGAAAAAAATTAGCCGGGCATGGTGGCACATGCCTGTAGTCCCAGCTACTTGGGAGGCTGAGGCAGCAGGATTGCTTGAGCCCAGGAGTTTGAGGTTGCTGTGAGCTAGGCTGACGCCATGGCACTCACTCTAGCCTGAGCAATAAAGTGAAACTCTGTCTCAAAAAAAAAAAGATTATATAGTATATGATTCTAACACAGTTGTGACATATAGTTGACCCTGGAGTGACACAGGTGTGAAACTGTACAGGTCCACTTATAGAGGGATTTTTTTCAATAAATGCAGTCAGCTATTCCCGTCTGCAGGTTCTGCCTCCACAACCAGACAGGGATGGAAAATACAGTATTCACAGAATGTGAAACCCAAGTATACAGAGGGCCAACTTTTCACATACATGGGTTCTACAGGGCCCACTGCTGGGCTTGAGTACGTGGGGATCTTGGTATATGCAAGGGTCCTGGAACCAACCCCTCCATAATGAGGGATGACTGAGTATGATATTCTGGAAATGTCAAAACTATGGAGAAAATAAAAAGATTAATGGATTCTATGAATTAGGAAGTAGGGATAGGTGAATGATGAATAGGCAGCACATATGGAATTTTTAGGGTAGTAAAACTATTAATATTTTACACGATGCTACAGTGGAATGTACATGTCATTGTACAATTGTCCAAACACAGAGAATGTATTATATAACACCAAGAGTGAACCCTGGTACAAACTATGCACTTGGAGTTATAGTGATGTTTCAGTGTAGGGTCATTGATTATAACAACTGTATCCCACTGTTGCAGCATATTGATGGGGAAGGTTGTGCTTGTGTGGAGGCAGGAGGTGTATGGGATCTCTGTAGTTTCTGTGAACCTAAAAACTACTCTAAGAGGAAAAGTCTATTATAAAGCAATAGAAAGAGAAAGAAAGAGATAAGTTTCATTAACACACTCAGCATAGGGTACAGCCTTTCCTGCTGATAGTGTGACTATAAGGACCAGAGTTGGATATACTGTACTCAGGAAAGGAGCCAAGAATCAAGGAATGCTAACTCTTTCAGGAGTGAAAAAACATGTCCACAAGTATAACTTACCAAAGACTTGCTGAGCAGCCATGCCTTTCATCTTTGTTTCTTAGACCATAATGGGTATCATCAGTGAGTGACCATTTTAGGGGTTACATAGTATCACTCTGTGTAGGTGACATGGTATGAACTTTGTGAATAGTTAAAATTTACTTGATGCTTCCATGTATTCATCTATCCTCTTTGATTCTGAGTCTAGTGCATAGCAATTAGCTTGGTGTTTGTTCTTACTCCTATGAGTTTCAGCCATCCCATTTGTTTTTCTTGTTCTCTAGAGTAAAATTGGATATTATCCTAAAATAAAACAAATATTAATACATTTATTGCTCTTTAGTATATGTCTCCTAGTCAAAAAATTGTTCTTTAACAGTGATTTTAGCCACTGATACCCTCTTTGAAACTCTTAATGATTTAAAATTTCAAAACAAATATCTTTTCAATCAAAGCTCTGACAGTTTTGAATGTGTTCCTGTAACCTTTCACACTACAGTATCTAATGTAAATAAATACCCTCTGCATGAATGCTTTCCTCCTAAGAAATTGCTACTTTATTTATTTATTTATTTATTTTTTTTTGAGACAGAGTCTCACTTTATTGCCCAGGCTAGAGTGAGTGCCATGGCATCAGCCTAGCTCACAGCAACCTCATACTCCTGGGCTCAAGCAATCCTGCTGCCTCAGCCTCCCGAGTAGCTGGGACTACAGGCATGTGCCACCATGCCCGGCTAATTTTTTCTATATATATTAGTTGGCCAATTAATTTCTTCCTATTTGTAGTAGAGGCAGGGTCTTGCTCTTGCTCAGGCTGGTTTCGAACTCCTGACCTCGAGCAATCCACCAGCCTGGGCCTTCCAGACTGCTAGGATTATAGGCGTGAGCCACCGCGCCCGGCCTTCTTGAAATTTTTTAAACGCAAGTTGAAATCCTCTGCTCTAGAATAAGATATATCAGAATTTTCCAATATATTAAAGTATAATGAAGGTCTTATATTAAAAATTCCTAGTTCTTTTAGCCATTTATAATATGATTTGATTAAAGATAAACCACTGTCCAGATCACGTGGCTTTATATCCTGGTGTCTATGTCTGTCTGAATTGTATGCCTTTACACTTGATCTTAGCCAAAAGATCCAGAAGCAATTGAATTGTATGCCTTTAATTTTCATTTGAAATGATCTCAATATATATTGGGACTGTTACTTTACATATTTGGAATGCTCTATAACAGTAGCTTTAACATTCTTATATAGTACAGTGTTGTCTCTTACCAAGTTTCTCCTTAGCTTCATCTTTTCATTATCCAAAATCTCTGAGACAATGCTTAACACATTTTATATGTTTTAATGAATATTTGTTGAATGAATAAAACTTCCTAATCCTTTTTACATCAAAAGCTGCCAAGCTGGTTTTACTACATATCATGCTAATGTGTGCTTGTGGGGGTAGGGTGGGAGTATGTATTGCACCATACTTAAGTAGTAGCTTTTTGGAACCTAAAGGAGATTTAACATTCTTTGGTTGAATTTCATTGTACAAGAGCAGTTATTTCCTTTGTTATCAAGATAGTTGCCAGGCAAAACAAAATACTGATAATTTTTACTCTCTGGCATATTACAGCAAGCCAGAGAGTAACACATCATAAGTGCTTCATAAATGTTTGCTAACTAAATTAATTAATGGCCATGAACTTGTTATTACTAAAGTATGTACTTTGAGAGCTTGGTTCACCACTGCTGAAAGAATTTTATACTTTATATTTTAAAATTAGTAAATCGAATATATTCTTCCAAATGACAAGCATCTTAAATTATAACTCTATGTATACTTTCAGATCTCAAAATACAACACCTAACCTTAGTCTCAAAAAAAAAATAATTTAGACCAGGCGCCAGTGGCTCTAGCCTGTAATCCTAGCACTTCGGGAGGCCAAAAGTTTGAGACTAGCCTGAGCAGGAGTGAGAAACTATGATGATGCCATTGCATTGTAGCCAGGGAACAGAGCAAGACCCTGTCTCAAAATAATAATAGTATAATAATAATAATTAAAATGTTGGCTAGGTACAGTGGCTTATGCCTGTAATCTCAGCACTTTGGGAGGCTGAACAGGAGGATTGCTTGAGGCCGGGAGTTCAAGAATAGCCTGAGTAACATGGTGAGACCCTGTCTCTACTAAAAATTAACTGGGCGCAGTGGTGCATACCTTGTCCCTGTTACTGGGAAGGCTGAGGTGGGAGGATCACTGTGCCCAGGAGTTGGAGTTACAGTGAGCTGAGCCTGTGTGACAGAGTTGAGACCCTGTCTCTGAAAAAATGAAAATGTTGAAGGCATTATGCTAAGTGAAATAAGTATACTGTACACGGTTAATATCATTTATATCTAGTGTCTAAAAACATCAAACTCTTTGTAGAAAAGGAGTGTAATGGTCATTGCTGGGGGTGAGAGAAATGGGGAGATGTTGGTCAAAGGGCACAAACTTTCAGTTAAGATGAATACTTGGGATTTCATGTACAGCTGTATATGTATAGTTAATAATGTACATGTATAGTTAATAATACTATATTTTACACTTGTATTCTTACTACCAAAAGAAAAAAAGAAAACTAGGTGAGGTGATAGACATGTTAACTAACTTGATTGATCATTTTGTAACACATAGGTATACCAAATCATCATATTGTACATCTTAAATTTAGACATTTTTTGTCAATCATACCTAAAGCTGGAAAAAGAAAGTGAAAAAAATTTAAATATTTGCTGTACTTGATAATATGTGATAGAAAACCCTGTGGTATAATTTTAGGTCTTTGATTCCTTGGGCCAGAGTCTTAAACCAACTTACTCTGGTTTCATAGTTCCTGTGACCTTGGAAATTTATTTTGCTGCTTCACCGGCAATTTAAATCAGCCTAGAAATCTTTTGCTGAATGATTAACTACATGTTTCTTCATGTCTTCTCTTGAGGAGGAGCTTTCTCTTTGATCCCCTTAGTATGCATAGAAAGTAGGGATCAACAGTGATGGAATCTTCGTCTTTTTTGAGGATCAAGAAGAAACTGGCCGGGCACGGTGGCTCACGCCTGTAAACCTAGCACTCTGGGAGGCCGAGGCGGGCGGACTGCTTGAGGTTCAGGAGTTCAAAACCAGCCTGAGCAAGAGCTGAGACCCGTCTCTACTATAAATAGAAAGAAATTAATTGGCCAGCTAATACATATAGAAAAAATTAACCGGGTATGGTGACGCATGCCTATACTCCCAGCCACTCGGGAGGCTGAGGCAGAAGGAGTTGAGCCCAGGAGTTTGAGGTTGCTGTGAGCTAGGCTGATGCCACAGCACTCACTCTAGCCTGGGCAACAAAGTGAGACTCTGTCTCAAAAAAAATAAATAGAAGTATATAAATAGATGATACACATACACCCCCCACAGATGATGACCAGACCCATTGTCGCAGCAAAGTTGAGCTTTTAAAACTAAGGATTCCTAGACCTCACCCTCAGTGTAAGGAGTAAGTCTTAGAAATATATATTCTTAAGAAAGTTCTCTAAATATTCTTTTGGGGGGGGGGGGTAGAGTCTCACTCTGTTGCCCTGGCTAGAGTGCTGTGGCATCAGCCTAGGTCACAGCAACCTCAGAGTCCTGGGCTTAAGCGATCCTTCTGCCTCAGCCTCCCGAATAGCTGGGACTACAGGCATGCGCCACCATGCCCGGCTAATTTTTTCTATATACTTTTAGTCAGCCAATTAACTAGTATCAATTTTTAGTGGAGACGGGGTCTCACTCTTGCTCAGGCTAGTTTCGAACTCCTGACCTTGAGCGATCCTCGTGCCTCAGCCTCCCAGAGTGCTAGGATTACATGTGTGAGCCACCGTGCCCGGCCTTCTAAATATTCTTGAAACCCCTGAAATTGTGGTAGATAATATTATGTGTCTCATGTTTCTTTTTGAGCTTTCAACAGGCTCTTATAGGGGTCCTTGACTCTAAAATGTTTAAGAATACTTGATATAACCCACTGATTCTCAAACTTGATAGTATACCAGAATTGCCCAAGAACTTATTAAAACACAGATTGCTGGACCCTCACCCCCAGAATTTCTGATTCAGTAAGTCTTGTGTGGAGGGAGAGAAAAGAGGGAGCTGCTAGGATAGGCTTTGGTCACCCACAACTCTGAACTAGAAAAATTGGGTAAATAATTATCTTACTTGTTTTTATTAATCTTTCTTGAATGTATGTATAGCACACATTTATGTCATTATTAAATATTAGCAGTGTTTCGAGTCTTTATTTAGAAGTTAGAGTGATGTTTTTGTGACCATATAAATACCATAGGACTTTAATTCTTGTTTATATCAATCAACCTGTGCTAAAGTTGGTTTGTTATAAGTTTTGCTTGCAGCCAGTTTCCAAGAACTTATCAGGGAAGTTAAGTGGGGAGTTACCATAGTTCCTTGGTGTTGCCTATGCTGCTGGACAGGGGGCTACTTGTTAAGAACTACTGTTCTAGAATTTGGCTAATACTACTATATACTTTCAGCATCAAGTTGTTTTTTTTTTTTTTTTGAGACAGAGTCTCACTTTGTTGCCCAGGCTAGAGTGAGTGCCATGGCATCAGCTTAGCTCACAGCAACCTCAAACTCCTGGGCTCAAGCAATCCTACTGCCTCAGCCTCCCGAGTAGCTGGGATTACAGGCATGCGTCACCATGCCCAGCTAATTTTTTCTATATATATATTAGTTGGCCAATTAATTTCTTTCTATTTATAGTAGAGGCGGGGTCTCACTCTTGCTCAGGCTGGTTTCGAACTCCTGACCTCGAGCAATCCGCCCGCCTCGCCTCCCAGAGTGCTAGGATTACAGGCGTGAGCCACCGCGCCCGGCCTCAGCATCAAGTTTTGGAAGCAAAGTATACCTTTCAAGAATCTCAGGATTCTTCACCAGTTAATGACTATGATAAACATAATGAAGCATAGTAAAACTAAATCGAGGTCAACACTGTTAAGAGAAGGATAAAGAAAACTCCACCTTTCCTTGGCAAAGGAAAGTACACGAGCATTTTACACTGTGCTGTTCACAAACCTAGTTCATGAACAGTTGCTTCTCTATGTGGCATTTTGCTTTTGCTTTTCTTCTGTTAGAATAGAAAAATTCATTTTTCCATGACTACTTTAAATGGTTTAATTTTGTTTTTTTACACTAAATTATGTAACTTTTTAAGTATGCCCATGCTTTCCAAGCCAAGTAC
The DNA here is from genome assembly GCA_008750895.1 of Mirza zaza. Taxonomy (NCBI): domain Eukaryota; kingdom Metazoa; phylum Chordata; class Mammalia; order Primates; family Cheirogaleidae; genus Mirza; species Mirza zaza. Next base: position 139,540 of record VSMD01138833.1, on the reverse strand, counting down.
AATACAGCGAAAAATTTTTTTAAAAATGTAGTTTTACCTAAATGTGAGAGAAAGCAGGAAAAATGACTCTAAGAATTCCTGAAATGAATAAAAGTGGTTCTATTATAAAAAGCTCAGAAAACCGTGGTCATGTGGCCAATGGAGGGAAGCTTTCAGATCCACAGAGAAAAAGCAACTGTTACCAAAGCTATAAAAAACTACTAAATTCAGGAGTCCTAAAAAGAAGTTCATTTCCCCAGACTAGTTACAGGCTCTGACACTTCGAAGGAAGCGACCCTGGAAGAAATCTGTATTACCCATGAAGAGCTGAAGAGTCTAATCATGAAATTTTCCTCTCTCTACAGAGATGAACTTTTAGGGCTTCTGGACATCATTAATGAGACTCAACGTTTTTCTTTCCCAGGTAGACCTGGTGGGACTCTGAATGTTTCATACCTTTAGAGGGAGATGGCTTCAGTGAAACTGTCCTGATTTAAACCTAGGCTGTTTGGTGGCTCACATCTCGAATCCCAGCACTCTGGGAAGCTAAGGCAAGAGGAGCACTTGAAGCTAGGAGTTCAAGACCAGCCTGGGCAATATAGCAAGACCCTGTCTCTACAAAAAATAAAATAAAACCTAGAGCTTTAGTGGGGAGGGTGTCTGTTTAAAGAAAATGTATTTCAAAGTATTACTAGTGATTATTGACCCAAGATTTGGTTAGTGTATTTGTTTTCTCTGTATTTTTTTTATTTTATTTTTTGAGAGACAGTCTCATTCTGTTGCCTGGGCTAGAGTACTGTGACGTCAGCCTAGTTCACAGCAACCTCAAACTCCTGGGCTTAAGGGATCTTCCTTCCTCAGCCTCCAAGTAGCTAGGACTACAATTGCCCACCACCACACCTGACTAATTTGTTTTCTATTTTTAGTTGAGATGGGGTCTCATTCTTGCTCAGGCGGGTCTCAAACTCCTAAGCTCAAGTGATCCTCCTGCCTCCCAGAGTGCTAGGATTATAGGCATGAGCCCCCTAGCCTGGCCTTCTCTGTATTTTTTTTAGAGTATAGCTTTTAATTGTCCCACAACATGTTAGAAAGTAAGTAAATTCATTTTAAATTAATTATATTTTTTTTGTAATTGAAAGAAAACACTTTCCTGCCAAAGTCTTCAATTATGTGAAAAAATTCTGTCTTCCATTTATAATCTTTTTACTTTTGTATATCAGTATTTTGATATTTCATGGCTGTCAAAATATTGGCATAAATTATCAGTACTTACAGAAATATGGCTGAAACTTTGGTTTTATCTTACTATATGTATTTAAATTTTTAAAATTTATTTTAAATTAATTTTTTTCTTCTTTATTTCTTTTTTTTCCCCTGAGACAGAGTCTTGTTCTGTTGCCTAAGCTAGAGTACAGTGGCATCATCGTAGCTCACTGCAGCCTCAAATTCCTGGGCTCAAGTGATCTGCCCGCCTTAGCCTCCTAGAGTAGTGGCACTATAGGAACATGCCACCACACCTGGCTAATTTTTAAATTTTTTATAGAGAAGGGGTCTCACTATGTTACTCAGCGCTGGTTCAAACTCCTGGCTTCAGTTGATCCTCCCACCTTGGCCTCCCAAAGTCCTAGACCTAAAGGTGTAAGCTACTATGCCCAGCCTATTTATTTATTTTTTGAGATGGGGTCTTGCCATATTGCCCAGGCTGGGCTAAAGCAATCCTCTCACCTCTGCCTCCTAAGTAGCTAGGATTACAGCACCACTACACCTGGACCTTATTGTGTTTTACATCTACATACTAAGTGTAGGTGATCATTATCACCTAAATGCATTAATTTTTAAATACCTAAAAATAGCTACTATATATTGTATACTTAATGGAAATTATGAATCCTATTTGTTTGTTGAAAAATTCAGCTTCCAGATTGTTGTCTACATCATCAGAGTTTTTTCAAATGAGGAGGTAATGGGGAAATAGTTGTAGAGCCTTCTTGACTTGTACTGTACAAGAAACAGATGTTTGTCAGATGGAAATGAACAAAACCAGTAAAGAAATCGATGTTTTATTCAGGTTTCCAAGAGTGTAAACAATGAAATGATTAGGAAAAATTGGAAAATATACTTTAATACTTGTTTTAGACTGAAAAAGGCCAGGAAATCAGTTATATGCACACGTAATGTCATGTGTCTTACTCTCTGAGGATGGTATGATTGACAGTACTCCAGACTGAAGGCAGTTTATTTTAGCTTAACTTCAGTTTTTTTCTGTAATTTTATGACTATTACCATTATAACACATGCTTTGCATTTATTGCTGCCTTGATTTAATTGTGTGCTATTTCTTATTCTCACAAAATTACACTTGCTTTTTTATTACTAAGAAATAAAGGATCTATAGATCACAGAGATCCCATCCCACACAAGCCTTCTATGTAGTTTTATTTCTTTTTTTTTTTTTTTTTTTTGAGACAGAGTCTCACTTTATTGCCCAGGCTAGAGTGAGTGCCATGGCATCAGCCTAGCTCACAGCAACCTCAAACTCCTGGGCTCAAGCAATCCTGCTGCCTCAGCCTCCCAAGTAGCTGGGACTACAGGCATGTGCCACCATGTCCGGCTAATTTTTTTTTCTATATATATTAGTTGGCCAATTAATTTCTTTCTGTTTATAGTAGAGATGGGGTCTTGCTCTTGCTCAGGCTGGTCTCAAACTCCTGAGCTCAAAGGATCCGCCCACCTCGGCCTCCCAGAGAGCTAGGATTACAGGCTTGAGCCACTGAGCCCGGCCTGTAGTTTTATTTCTGTCAAGTGAAATAGACAACCTAGTTTACTTTATTTTGAAATGGGAGATGTTACTTTTTACTTTTAATTTTGCCACCTTATGTGACCAATATGTGAACATTCAGCAGTTCTTCTCATAAACTGTACTTCCTGGCAAAGGAATTGGGAAAGGAAAGAACACTGGTATTTTACGTTGACCCTATTGACAGACATTTTATATACGGTACATAAAAGAGAGTAATACAGTAATACTGTATTACAGTAATACTGTATTATACTGTACTGTATAAAAACAGTAATACTGTTTTTATTTATGTAAGAGTAGTAACAGTGTTTATGGAAAGTTTGGTTTGATCTTGTTTATCTATACTTTGGTCTTCAACATTAAGTAGCTTAAACAAGACAATGTTAGAATTGGAAAGAATCTTTAATATTTTACAAACCACCCCCTGCCAAAGTGAGAAATGAGATTCATTAGTGACAGAGTTGTCAAGTTTTATTCATATTCTTCTTAATTTGCTTCTAGGGATAGGAAGCTCACTACTTCCTGTGTAAGTTTGCTTTGGTTTGGTAGGGTTTAATTATTAGAATTTTGTTCATTCTTTGTGGTGATAAAATTGACCTTTCTGTATATTTTAATTATAATCTTCTTTCTTTCCATAGTTACCCTAGCCCTCTAAAATAATTGTACACAATTAACTGTTTTCTCTCTTCCTCTTCAGGCAAAATATCTCCAGTCTTTCAAATGATCCTAATAATCCGTGATTTTTAAATGCCTTTGACACATCTCGGTTTATAATTATTCTTTTTATATTATCATGCCCCAAATTAAAGAAGATATTCAGAGATTTTATGACCAATGAGAAATCTAAAGGGACTGTTACCTCCTTTCTTTTGGGTACTTTGTGTGTTTATTAGTAAATTCAGATTTTAATTTGTTTCCCCCTTAAGCCCCTACCCTGACTTTTTAAGCTTTTTAAGTACATAACATGTGTTGACTTAGTGTCTTCAAACCCTCCAAGATTCTTTCACATGGATTTCTAGGAAACTAGCATTCCCTTACATTCTACTTATGTAGTTGGAGTTTTTAAGCCAAAATGTAGGTCATATCTTTTCATTATTAAGTTTTGGGGTTAATCGTTATTCCAGCTTTTTAAAATTTTATTTTATTTGTATTTCAACAGATGCAAGTGCAGCTTTTCTTGGTCATTCTAAGATCTAGGTCTTGGCCGGGCATGGAGGCTCATGCCTATAACCCTAGCACTCTGGGAGGCTGAGGAAGGACAATAGCTTGAGCTCAGGAGTTTGAAACCAGCCTGAGCAAGAGAGAGACCCCATCTCTACTAAAAATAGAAATAGTTAGCTGAGGATGGTGGTTTGTGCCTGTAATCCCAGCTACTCAGAAGGCTGAGGCAGGAGGATCACTTTGAGGTTGCTGTGAGCTAGGCTGATGATATAGCACTTGCCCAGGCAACAGAGTGAGACTCACTCTGTCTCAATCAATCTTAATAAATAAATAAAATATAGGTTTAGATTATGTTTTTCATAAGATATATTTTTTAATCATGCTGTCATTCATTCATTCATTCATTCATTCATTCATTTATGAGACAGAGTCTCACTCTGTCGCCCAGGTTGGAGTGCAGTGGCTCACTGCAACCTCAAACTCCTGGGCTAACCTCCTGCCTCAGCCTCCCGAGTACCTGGTACTACAGGTTTGAGCCACCATGCCTGGATAATTTTTTCTATTTTTGGCAGAAATGAGGTCTTACTCTTGCTTAGGCTGGTCTCGAACTCCTGACCTCAAGCCATCCTTCTGCCTCAGCCTCCCATAGTGCTGGGATTATAGGCTTGAGCCACCAAGCCCAGCCCATTCTATTATTTGTTAATTTGAAAATAAAGATAGCTTTCAAGTGATAAAGGAGTGTGTGAGACCAAAGGTGAAGGAATAGCATGTCACAGGTTAATAATAGTACTATTACTATGAATCAGTACTCTTTAATCAGCTGCAGATACATCTGGAACTATCATCCGGCTCTTATTTCATTGACTTACCTGTTGCAGATTGTCAAAAGTTTTGTTAAGTCAAGTTCCCTATATCTTAGTTTCAAATTTGATAACCTTTGTTTTTATCAAAAGGCAAATTACTATCAATATATTTTGCTCTTACTGATCAATGTGTATTTTTTTTTATTTTTTTATACTAATTATTTGTTGTTGGGGCTCAACACACCACCCCAAAATATGATTACGGAAGGCCAGAATATGCCATCCCAAAATATACTTCTTTGGCATGTTTTGAGCTGGTTATTCTGAGAAAACGGCAGACACAGGAGTAGTTTTGAAAAGCTGTTTATTTGTAAAAGAAATTTACAACTGTAAGGGAAATCTACATTAGTAAAAGTATCTGTATCAGGAAAAGGGTTGCTCCAGATAATTTTTATTACCTGAGAGACTTTTTATCTGTATAACAAGACTATCTTTATTCATAATAACATTTCTTCCCATTGCCCTCATATAATTTGTATATCCACCACCCACAGATGTCCTGAGCTGCTGTTCCTTTCTGTAGCTCTAGATAATGGTGTAAGCTTTAGTCATCTGACTCTTCTTTGAGTCTCATACTTTGTGGGACTCCTGTGCTTTTGCACATCATTAAATATGGTTTTTCTCCTGTTAATCTTTCTTGTGCCAGTTTAATTTGTAGCCCAGCCACAGAACCTAGAAGGGTAGAAGGAAGTCATTTTTCATTCCCCTCTACCATTTTGGAGTTTCATTGGCATTCAAGTTTAGTAGCTTATAAGTTTCTAAATTGGCCCTTTCCTCCTTTATAAATGTAAGTACCTATCTTTAATATTTTGGCACTGCCATGATTTTTTTCTAAGACTACCAATAATGGCTCTGAGCTTATTTCTACTAATTTATTATTCTAACATGTAATTTATTTTAACCTATCTAAATTTTCATCAATCCTTAATTATTAAAAGCATGAAGATGTTCATGTTATTTGTAATAATAGAAAATTGAAAGTAGCTTAGGTATTCAAACTAAGAATAAATAATAAAACTCATGCTTATTTACTTAAGTATTTATTAAATATTTACTTAAAATGATGGCAACGTAAGGACATGAGAAGATATTAAGTAAATGAGCAACTTATTGTTTATATGTACCCTGGACCTTGGTAGAACTAATATGCTTTCGGAGAAAAAAAAAAAAGGCTGAAAATGCATTTAAATTTAAATGGCTAACTTGCTAGGTTCCCTGTAAGAATATGGGATCCTTTTCATGTATTTGTTTTGTTTTCCATATTATCTCCAATATAGTTTGTTATTTTTAAAGAAAACTATTTCCAGAAAGAGAAAAGATTTTTTATCTGTCTCTTAGTGTATAGGTTATTTTTTAATCTCTAGTTTATACTTTTTATATTAAAAATATTTTTTCTTGTCAGAAGTAACAATAACAATCTGGGCATGGTGGGGCATACCTATTATAATCCCAGCGCTTTGGGAGGCCTAGACAGGAAGATGGCTTGAGGCCAGGAGTGCAAGACCAGCCTGGGGAATATAGGGAGCACCCCTCTCTACAAAAAAATTTTGAAAAGTTAGCTGGGCGTGTTGGCATGTGCCTACACTCCTGGCTACTTAGGAGGCTAAGGCAGAAGGATACCTTAGGCCCAGGAGTTTGAGGTTGCAGTGAGCTGTGATGGTGCCACTACACTGTAGCCTGGGAGGGGGAGAGAGAATTACCCCGTCTCAAAAAGAAAAAAAAAATTACAGAAAAAACAATAACAGTAACAAAAATAAGCTTTTCTTTTCTTCCAACTATTAATTTTTATCTGTCCCAATTTTCTTTTTCTGAATATAGCTTTAAAACCCCTTTATGTTGAGTTGCTGTCTTCTTCTAATCCTTCTTATTTCTCCTTTCTGAAAAGGTGACCAGTCAGTAAAGCAAGTTAAAGATATATAAATTTATTATTCCATACTTCTTTTCCTCTGTACTTTACAAGTTTCCAGTTTCTTCTAGGTGGGTTTCATTTTCCTCCATTTAAAGTTCAAAGTTTAAAGTTTTATTCAGCAGATGGCAAAACATTTTGTTCTCTGCCACCCCATGCCAACAAGCATGAAAACAATAAACTTCTTTCACACCATTTTACAATGTAAAAATCATTTAGCTATGAATTAAGAAATCCAGGTTCTGGTCACAGCACTTCTGTAAACAAGATTTTTGACATGAAAAGTCACTCGAACCCTCTGAGTCTACTTTTTTCCTTTTTCCCTTCCCTTCTCTTTTCTTTTTTTTTGTAAACACAGGAGCAAGCTGGAATCTGAGTCCACTTCTTCATGTGTAAAAGTGAGATGAGATTATTCATCTCTATAGTTTCATTTCCATTTTTAACAGCCTGGTTTTTTTGTATTCAGTTTTTCCTTTTTTTTTTTTTTTTTTTTTTTTTTGAGACAGTCTCACTTTGTTGCCCAGGCTAGAGTGAGTGCAGTGGCGTCAGCCTAGCTCACAGCAACCTCAAACTCCTGGGCTTAAGCAATCCTTCTGCCTCAGCCTCCCAAGTAGCTGGGACTACAGGCATGAGCCACCATGCCTGGCTAATTTTTTGTATCTCTATATATATATTAGTTGGCCAATTAATTTCTTTCTATTTATAGTAGAGACAGGGTCTCACTCTTGCTCAGGCTGGTTTCGAACTCCTGACCTCGAGCAATACGCCTGCCTGGGCCTCCCAGAGTGCTAGGATTACAGGCGTGAGCCATCATGCCCGTCCAGTTTTTCCATTTTTTTTAAAACCCCTCTGACTTGAAAATCCAAGTGCATCTTATATTAAATATTCCTATATTTATCTGGGTCAGTTTGAGATTTTCCGAATTATCCATTGATGACCATGTCTTCAGTGCCTCAGTATCACCCTGTTAGATTGATTAGAGCATTGAAATATGTTATAATATTTGTTAGAGCTAGTTCTCTGTTATTTTCTTTTCCTATTTTCTGTCTTCTATTGTTTGAGAACTTTTCTGGTTATTTTTGCTTATTTTTCTATATGAACTTCAAAATTGCTTTTAGCTTCTAAATCGTATTAGTATTTTTTTTTTTTTTTTTTTTTTGAGACAGAGTTTCACTTTATTGCCCAGGCTAGAGTGAGTGCCATGGCGTCAGCCTAGCTCACAGCAACCTCAAACTCCTGGGCTCAAGCAATCCTGCTGCCTCAGCCTCCCAAGTAGCTGGGACTACAGGCATGTGCCACCATGCCTGGCTAATTTTTTCTATATATATTTTAGTTGGCCAATTAATTTCTTTCTATTATAGTAGAGATGGGGGTCTCTCTCTTGCTCAGGCTGGTCTCGAACTCCTGAGCTCAAACGATCCGCCCACCTCGGCCTCCCAGAGAGCTAGGATTACAGGCTTGAGCCACTGCGCCCGGCCTAAAATCGTATTAGTATTTTTATCAAAGTCTAATTAGAGTTATAGAATAACTTACGGAAAAATTAAATCTTTATGATCAGTAAATGCTTAAGGAAAAATATCAGGTATTCAGAATATTATATGAGCAAAGGAAACAAATTATCAAATATGATTATGGTATTAATGAATTTTGAGATATCTACTTCATTTATGGTATGTATGTATGAATGAATGAGACAAGGTCTCCCTCTGTCGCCCAGGAAAGAGTGCAGGAGCACAGTCACACCTCACTGTAACCTTGAGCTACAAGGCTCAGTCAGAGATACATACCTATTTCTGAAGTAGTGATATTACTGATTCTAGTGGTTATGAAAGGAAGCGTGAGCAACTTGGCAAAGAAGTTTAAGCATTTAATTCTAGTCATGTTTGGCTTTATGTGGTAAGAGATACAAATTTGACTATGTCCTAATAACTGTATCAACTACAGATTTGAAGAAGGTGAAAATTCAGGTCTGATACAGAGTTTGGATTATTTATGAGAAAATAGTTGGTTATCTTAATGGTACAAGATACAATGTTGTAGAGAAGGAAGAGTAAGTAAAACATTAACGTTAGGAAGAAGGAAGATTAATCAGGGTGATTCTGAAAAAGAAGGCATAGAGATGACAAACTTATAGGACTACTCTAGGGTTACAGTACATACCTTATTAGTTTTCAGAAAGTCTAGAAGGAAAAGATGAAAGGATGATGAATTCAGCCATAATGCTGTTGAAAATACAGAGAGTGTTTCTTTTGTTGTTTTATTTTTTAGAATTCTCAACAGTGGTTTTTTTCTTCTTTCTCCCCCCCCCCCTTTTTTTTAAAAGACAATCTCCCTCTGTTGCACTGGCTAGAGTGCAGTGGTATGATCATATCTCACTGTATCCTCAAACTCCTGGGCTCAAGTGATCCTCCTGTCTCAGCCTCCTAGAAGCTGTGGAACTACAGGTGTGTGCCACCACACCTGGCTAATTTTTTTCTACTTTTTATAGAGTCAGGTCTAGTTCTTGCTCAGGCTGGTCTAGAACTCCTGAGCTCAAGTGATCGATCCTCCTTGGCGTCCCAGAGTGCTAGGATTATAGGCATGGGCCACTGTGCCTGACCAGCAGTGGTTTTTCTTAGGGTAGCTATATGTTATTAAAATCTGACATGATACATATAAAATTAAAAAATGGATACATTCTATTGACCCTCCCTTTCTCTTAATGAATGGGTCAGTTATCAAGGATAAAATGAAAAACGGAGGGAAAGGGATATTCTCCAGCTATAAATTTAATTACTAAGGGGGTTGTAATTTTGTATTTATTTGTATGATTACTCTGTTAATTTCTGTTTTCTTCTAAAAGACTATAAAATGTGCTAGGGTAAGAATTTGGTTGTCTTTTCCTCACTGTTGTAAACCCAGGGCCAAAAATGGTGCCTTGCACATAAAAGGCATTCCAGACATATTGGTTGGTTTAATGTGCTACATGCTTGGGGGACATAGGAGAATTTAAAAAGTCAGTAAGATGTGAGGTTCATATCTTCTTGAAATCCTTGTAGAACTATAGACTTCTCAAGGTATAAAACTATACTGTACAACCTTTGCATTGCATGGAAAATCTGAATAGAGTCATTAATGTGGAAAACTTAATTATTTGGACATTACCATGATGCAGGAGTTATATGTTTGATTATATATTTTTTATAGATTTATAAAACAATATGGCATATTGAAAAATATTTTCATAAATTCAGTCAGCTTTCATACAAGGCCGTCTCAAAGTTGAATTCCTCTAGCTACAAGTATTCACTTTTTTTTAACCTACCCATACATCTAAAAAAATATTGATAATACCTAGGTATTCAAGAGTTTTTGGGTTTTTTTGTTAGTCTATATAATTGGAAGAATCCACTGGTTTGTTTAGGTTTCCATATATATTAAGATGAGAGATTTATTCTTTTCATGGCCCAAGATAAATGGAACCAAAATTGCGGTTTAACTCTTAATTGTACATAAAAGGTTCTCACATTATTGTAAGGAACAGATTTTCTTCAGATAGGCACACAGTGATGCCTTGCTTTTAGCCTCTGTTTACTTTCTGACCTCTGTTGATTTATTCAGCTTGTAACCTAGAAACCAGCTAAAAAGGAAGGAAGTTAGAGTTGTATATTTCTGGGCAGTAACTGGAGTAGTTTCCTCTTCCCCTTGCCTGGTTTAGCGGCCAATAAAAGCCTTTTACTCCACCTCTCAACAACAAAAAAGATTTCTTAACAGAAACTCTTCACCTTTTTTTCTTAATCTAGTAAGGAAGGTATAAGCCGTATGAACAGCCAATTTAGAGGACTAAAATGTTGGTCTTCTCAAATTGGTGCTTTTTACTCTCTGAAAGATGGGATCTACCTTCCTAATGAATTATAAGAACAGGAGAGACTTGGTATAAAACCTAGCAATTTATGCTTGTTACCAAGTGGGTTCTCAATGTTGTTATTCATTGTTTTTGCTTGTATTAGAAATTTACCAGAGTACCGGACAGAAGTCACATTAATATATTGATATATTAATATAATATCAGTCAAGCCTACTTTAAATATTTAACCGATATATCAACTAGTTGCGACTCCCTGCATCTTTCTTTTGCATCAAGAATTGAGTGTAGTATTTCTTTTTTTTTTTTGAGACAGAGTCTCACTTTGTTGCCCAGGCTAGAGTGAGTGCTGTGGCGTCAGCCTAGCTCACAGCAACCTCAACCTCCTGGGCTCAAGCAATCCTGCTGCCTCAGCCTCCCGAGTAGCTGAGACTACAGGCATGCGCCACTATGCCCGGCTAATTTTTTCTATATATATTAGTTGGCCAATTATAATTTCTTTGTATTTATAGTAGAGACGGGGTCTCTCTCTTGCCCAGGCTGGCTTCGAACTCCCAACCTCGGGCAGTCCGCTCGCCTGGGCCTCCCAGAGTGCTAGGATTACAGGCGTGAGCCACCGCGCATAGCCTGACTGTAGTATTTCTCCACAATAGTGGAGAGGTGTCTTGTTTTAATTCAACCATGATGTAGTGTGAAATACTGTTTAAAAATGAATGTTTGGTTTTTCAGTATTGATGTTAATTAATTTGATTTTTATTGTAAAAATGGTGCAGTTTACCTTACTAGGAGTGTATGACTATTGAGGAAATTGTATTGTTAGCTAAGTATAGATTTGTGTGCTATTTTATTCTATAGCAAACTGATAGTACTTGAGCAAAGACAGCTGTTTTTAAATTTATGTCATATACAGACTAGTCAAACCTGACTTTATGCAAGATTATAAGATGAATCCTGTGAAATATTAAGCTCATTCTCTAATGTACAATAAGTTAGAGAAATGTAGGAAAGTACTTAAAAGTTGATAGTTTATAATATCAAGCTATATCAAATATTTGATGTTTCCTTGTTATTTAGAGCTCAGAATAAGACTGCCATATTTACCCAGGTTTGTTAGTAACTTAAATGATGACATTGTGAGTTCTTTTATTTCCATATGTTTTTATTTTATACCTAAGTGATTAATTATGAAAGAATTATGGGCGTATGTGTGATTTAATATACACTTCACAGCATTATTAAAAACACTTTGTTCTAAAGTTACATTTTAGCATCATCCAGGTTCTATAAAGTAAAATGTTATATTTTAGCACTATCCATGTTCTTCAAAATAAAGCCATATTTTACTCACGGCCTAAGGCTAATCATTGCTCATCTCTTTTCATTTTTTAAAACAAAAGATTTTATAAGTGCAAGTTCATCAGATACTAAACTGAAAGTATCTTCTTTTCTATAGTTAACCTGATAATTTTTGTGAAATGAAAGTGATACATCTTGAATAGGTATAAAGGAAATATGTATGTAGTATTAAAAAGTATGAATTTTTAGATTTACCGAAATTGAAATATCTACATGGGGACAAATTTATAATAAAAGACTGTTTACATACATCATTAAAAAATAGGTATTACAAAGGCAATACATATAACCAGAAATATTTATACCCCTGTAATATTTTTAAATTAAAAGTCTCATCAATCTGGGAATGTTATGTTATAACATGTAAGTGGACAATAAAAAGATGAAATATTTTTTTGTATTTACAGGTATTTACAGGTGTTTCAAAGTTTCAGTTCGTGGTATTATACATATTTTCTGTTTTGTCACATAATCTCTACAATAAATGTGAAAACATTTCAATTAAGTTTAATACAGAAGCATGGTTGATGAGTATATGGCCAACTTTCCTTCTCTTAGTGAAACTGGCAAATTTCACTGAATGATCTAAAAGTTGAAATTTATATTGACAAAATAGTAGATACAACCTGATATTTAGCATACAGCCACAAATTTATATTAAATAGTTCCTATCTCTGCTCTTTGAGTTGTTGGAGTAGCTGAAGTTAGCCTTAATATCATCATGAAAGCCTGTACTGTAAAATGAGTAATTGGAGCATCCTTGTCCAGTAGAAATAAGTGAGCCATAGGTGTGATTTTCAATTTTTCAGTATTTACAGGAAAAATTTTAAAGTAGGTGGATTTATTTTACTGAATTTTATTTAACCCAATATTTCCAAAATTTAATTTCAAAAATAATCAAAATAAAAAATTTTTTAGATAGTTGATGATCTTTTTTAATATTCAGTAGTTTAGACACATAGCACTCATGTCAATTCACATTAACCACATTTCAGGTGTTCAGTAGCCACATAGGGTTAGTCACTACCATATTGAACAACAGGACTCTAGAATTTAGATAGAAGTTAGGAGAATATATTAGATAACACATAAGAAAAATATATTTTATGTTTTCAAATTATGTCTATGTGAAAACTATCTAGATTAAATTTTTTGTTATAAAGAATGAAAATATTTCAGTATTTTTAAATGTACCAAGATAAGTATTACCAGTTTGTTGTTCTTTTGAGTAAAGTGTCTCTGAGGTTGTTAGCTGTATTGTTTGATTTCACTTAGACTGTTACACCAAAAATATTTTAAATTGATTTTTTTCTGAGTTTTTTTTTTTTGGTATTTTAAGGTGAAATGATTAAACTAAAAAATCTTCCTTGGAAAACACTGAAAGTATTTTTGATAGTTTAAAGTTATGCTTTATTTTTGCCAACTTGAGAGATATTTACATATTATTTCTTTTCTGCACTTTCTCACCTTGGTGAATCTGGAAAGCAAAACTTTGTATTTGCATTTGCTTTATGAAGGAGACAGTAAACTTGAGCTCTCAGTCTCGCCACTAGTCTGTCTTTGTCTGTTGTTAAAATTATGAGCCAGTCTCTATGGCCGCAGCCAAATGAGTAATCACCAGTAATGTGACTCGTGCTGGAAGTGACTCCATCAGCACCTGTGACGGGGGATTAGTTACAGTTTACAGAGCACCGCCTCTTCCCTTCTCTCAGTGTGCCCTCAGCCAAGTACGCGTTCTCATTTGGGTGTCTGCACTGTTGGAAGCTACTGCAGTGTGTTTCCACGCAGACAGAGTACAGTGGGAAAGGCTTTCTCTAGCTGATGGATGGCTGTTCTCTTTATTTGGAGTATCTTACTGGTTATGTAAGCGACCTCGGGAGAAATTATCCTGACCCAGATCGGAGGATGCAGTAGTGCTTCAGCTGCAGGATTTCTTAGTCGTTAACACCACAGTGCTGATGACAAAGAGCGAGTTGTAATCCTCATCTCTGCCAGGGCTGAGCCAGAGCAGACAGAAAATCGTCATTTGCTCGTCGGAGACTTGTTAGGTTACAGCTTCTGCTTCGTTCTGTGGTCTTGGCTTTTCTTCCTATACAATGACGCCGCTGCAAGTGAGCTCAGAAATGCTTGGTTTGAGAGCCATTTGCCTGTGATTTTGGAAGACTAAAGAAGTATTTACACTAGATAAAAAAAAATACTGCTCAAGAACAAAGTGGAAATTTCAGCTATACTTATTGACCTTTAAAGCCTTGTGGATTTCTGAGATTTAAAGATACTTTAAAATTCTCAAGAACAAAGTACGGTTTGTATTTTTCTGCTTCCTTTTTCTTTTGTCTTAATTTACATTTGGTTTTGCTTCTCAGCCTTACGAATTAAGGTCACTGCCTTTTATAGATCTAGTCTCAATGTTCTAGTTTTAAGAATTTTTAACTATTTTGTTTAGAAAGTGGTTTATTATGTTTGTAGTAATTTAATAACACTCTAAAAAGATTAATTTGAAAATAGAGTTTTATTGTTTAAAGTATTACTGAAGAAGTGTTTCAAATTAGAATTTTTAGACTATAATGTTTCAAGGGACGTGGGGATATTTGTTTTGTGGGGTTCATTTTGTGGTGTATTCCCTTCCCCACCCCCAACTTGTTTTCTAACAGTATCGTGTTTTTCAATAGACCTGCTTGGGTGGGAATTTGGACTTTGTTCTTTCAAGTCACTCCAGTCTTTTTTTTTTTTTTTTTTTCCGTAGACTAAACCTTGACTTCTAAATGTTGCTTAGATTGTTTTTTGCTTTGGTGTTTACCCTTGGTGAGATTTATATCAGTATTTTTGTAGTTAATGAGCCTGATTTTTTTTTTTTTTAACTTGAAAAAGGAATTGTTAACTGTTAACTGGAGACTGTTAGAAACTCAGACGGCAGGCGTAAGCTCCATGAATTTCCTGTTAAATGTTAAATAGTGAGCTTTAACACGGTTTGTTTGAGCAGCTGAGTTGTGTTTGAGAGCTGTAGCTGATTTATTTTAAAAATGTTTTTCGGGAGGGCTCATCTGTTCGCCTCTTCCTCATGTGAATGGAATGTGGTGCAGCGTGGAGCCCCAAACAGGATACAGTTGTTCTAAGCATTCTTCCTATAGCTTGGTAGGCCCTACTAGAAATGCAGGCTCTCAACTATACTTATTTTAGCTTTAGACTATTTTTAAATTGTGGTTAACAGTGACAAATTACCTGTAAAAAAGGTCCATTAGTAAAATTGAAAAAGTGTTTTGTTTCACTAAATATTCAATTTTAAGTTAATTTTCATTTGGATTTTCAAAGGCTTTTTCAGTATTTGAATAATAGTCTTTTGTGATTAGGGCCATATTATACTGTGACTTTCATCAAATGGTAGGCTCATTGCTTCCCCTTAGGCTGTGGAAGTTCCTCATAGAATGATGTATCTTTAGAGTCTTGAATTACTTAGTTATGCATGAGTTCTAGTTTCTTTACATTCCAGTGCACCTAGACCCATGAAATATTTACTTACATATTTGTCATAAAAGCTGTAGGATCCATTTGATTTTATTTAAACATGTATATTTTTATTCTTAAACTAGTGTCTCTTTGAAATATGTTAGACATGGATACAAAAATTAACAATGGTTACATTGTTGATTGCTACTTTAAAAAAATCAGGGTGTATTTAAACATCTTTTTATGTCTTATTTACCTTTAAGTTTTTTCTTAAAGTAGGAACAGTGACATATTCAGTTGCTCGATTTAATACATATTGAAACATTTCTTTAACAAGTAGTATAAAAGTATCAGCCGTTTTTATTTGTTATTTAAGAAGCATGATATGCTTTGGTCCTACATTTGCAGATAATTGTAACTATTCGTGTATCAGAAATAGATCCTTGTTCTTAAGAGAACTTAACATTGTAAGGTAGTCTCTTTTATATTTCCAGTAGCCAAATTTTACTTGGCTTTTGATTAGACATCTTAAAACATGAGAAATATAAAAAAAATTTTAACCTAGAAATCTTTTTTCCTTAATTAACTCAGAGTAATTTAAATTATATGCTGGCCTGTTGAAATTTACCCTTAGAACTCTGACCTACCTTGAAAAGGAGAGTTCTAAGAGGCTCTCTTCAGAAGAATGTTTTTCATATTATAAAATGATTTGGCCTCATAGGAAATGCAAACCACCTGTATTATTTGCGTAAGAAAGAGGCACTCAAGATAGGAGAAGTTTACTTCTTTTTCAAATCCTGCTTAATTGAATTGTATCTTTAGCCACTCAGATAATACCTTTTGTGGACCTTTTTAGTTAACCTTCATGGATTGACCTGACTTGGTACAATTTGAAAAGAAAAAGAGCATTTGATAATGTTATAGGATTAAAAGTCCTCTTGAGAACGTGCCAGTGTTTTTTAGTTTACTAAAAACTAATCTGACAGATATAATATGAAAAAACACTTTTTCATAGTAGAGATTACCTGAATTAATATCTCTTTTTATGTTACATATTTCATATCAATCGATCACATAGTAGTGGACATTTTTGAAGTCTAAAATAAATGTTCTTGGATTTCTTACAAACTTGCAGTCACTTTTTGAGTAAAATAATGAATAGGACTTTATGAAATGATGTTTTAGGAATTTTATCTTGGCAAATGGAAAATATTAGATGACAACATTAGAAGAAGATAGCTAAATAATGTGGAAATATTTTTCTACTTTGAAAATATAATTTCTCACCCAAATAAAAATACTTTTGATAAATATGTAGCACTTAAAAGGTTAGCCTAGGACATGGGAGGATGTTACTGTGATTAGATTTTTTCATCGTAAATATTGAAAATAAGTGGGGATAGAATTTTTTCATGTTATTTAAATTAAGATGATTATTTATAAGTTCGTGGATAGTGTACAAATGAACCATGCTTAAAATATTTATTTTCATGTAATTTTAGCTATTCAAAACACTGTTACAGACTTCAGTGAATAAAACTTAAATTATTTTAGATATTTCTTAAATATAGAAGTTAACTACTTAAGAGACACTCCAAACTGAAGATCTTTAAGTTTTTCCCCCAGATTATATTTATTAGTTTTGATTAATAAGATTTTTTTTTTTAAGTCTTAGAAGGGAGATACACAATGGTTTAGGAACTCCTGGGGATTTTTACTGTCTGTGCCAAAAGCTTTGTTTTGTATCCAAATGGTCACAAAGTTGCCTTGTAGCAAGAAAGATTTCTTCATGTGATATAGGTAATTTAGAATCTGAGTTGATTGTTAATTCCATTTTCCAAACTTCGATTCTTTTATTGTAAAGTTACTAAAATTTTAAGATGGTAACATTTTGTTTTCAATTAAACGTTTTTAGAACATTACCATGTATATAAGACACTTGGTTTTTATTCAAGCTTCATCTACCTTGAAAGTGAATGTGTCCTAAAAAATGTATACATGGTATTATTTCCTTCAGTCCTCTTCCTGTCCCTCCCTCACTTCTATCCCCACCCCAGCATGAGTAAAATCCTGTACATAAAAGATGAGTTTTCTTTAAAAAAAAAATCAAATGACCTTGGATTCACCAAAAAAAAAAAAAAAAATAGTGGAGATAGAGAGAAACTTGACCGTGAGGTAGGTTTTGTGTAGTGCTTCTTACCAACGTCTTGCTACTCCCTTCCTCCATACTGCTCTCACTGAAGCAGCTGGATTTTTATTTGTGCTTGGTGTAGGGGCGGGGGTGGGGAGTACAGGGGTGGAGTTAAAAGACCAGATGCTTCCTGAACATTTAAAATCCTGCTTAATGTGAATGAGTTAGGCTAAAATAGTACGTTGAAATAATACTCTCTATTATAAAGAATACTTATAGTTAAAAAAAAAAGAAGAGTGTAAATATGCTCACCAACCCAGTTTACAATCTTTCAGAAGTGATTTCTCTTTTTATCTTAAGCAGAAATTTTATACACATGCATATTTGATTATATTCCTTTTTAAAAAGAAACTGGGGCTTGATGTACCTGAATTATTTTATATACCATATAGATCCATGTCATTCCTTTTTAATAAATATATATACTATTGTATGGATAAAAGCATTAGATTATAATATGAAAACTGGTATTAATTGGTGTCTTCAGGCCATTGTGATAATGACACTAATACATTATATCAGTGTATATACCCTCTCACATTTTGAGTATACAAACCAGAAAATAACCATTAGAAATTTATTTTGTTTTTTCTCTTGACAGACTTTCAAACCCTTGGTGGGAAAAAATATACCCAGTTCAATCACTGCAGTAGAATTCCTTGTAGATAAACAACTGGATTTTTTAACTGAAGATAGTGCCTTCCAGCCCTACCAGGTAAGAAATTTTAGATTACCTAAAAGTTAACTATTCACATTAAACTTCATTGATATTCAGATATTAATTCTTTTTTAATATGAAGTTTCAGCTAACATCTAGTTAATACAAGGAACCCAATGCATTTAATAGATTTTTATTGTAGGATAAATTATTCATTTATTCAGTCAAATATATACTGAGAATCTGCTATGAGCCAGGCAGCATTCTGTCTCTAGAAATACTGATGTGACCAAAAATAAAGTCTCTAAATATTCATTGTTAGAAAATAACTGGTTAGGTATTGGTATTAATTATATTTGTCTCCAACGCTGCAGGTCAATAATTGGGTCAATTAATGTAATTAAATGACATTAGAGTTTACTGTATGTATATTAGTTTAGCATAATGGTTCATCTTGTTTTTAAGGGGAAGTTTCCTTTAGATTGTCATTAATTGAATAATTCCATATATAAATTTCAGTTCCTCATTGTTGCAATTTAAATACAAATATATTTAATTGGAAAAACATTTTCCCATAGATTTAGATCTAAATTATGTGGAGAAGCTCTATTAAGAAAATGGCTTTTAAAGTTTCTAGTGAAGTTATCAGTTAATTTTTTAAAGTATAAGTAAAAACAGAAGTTTGTTTTCTATGACTTTAGATTGAATATAATCTATAAATGGTAGGTTTCTTTTTACTCAGATGTTTAAAATACAATAATTGTATTGAGGATAAGTGAATTAGTTTAACTTTTTCTTTCAAATGGAGTAGTAAGTTAACACTCCTATTTCATTTCAGACTAGTTGCTGTTTTTCAAACAATAACATGTAGAACCATTGTTTCCAGGGAAAGAAAAGGGCTTGTGTTAATTAGCAGTGATTTGTTGTGCATGGAATTATAATACTTAGGGAATTAGAGTGGTTCTATTAGGTCCACCAAAATTAGATGAAACTTCCTTCAGTGTAAATGTTATTTTCTGTTTTGAAGTCTACATCGAGGTGTTTTTGTCTTTTCATGTTATTTTTATTTCTTTTAAAGGCCTAATTTTTTGTGCTGTTAGCTTTTGTTCTTTGTTTATAATATTTATAGCTAAAAATTCATAGCAAATCCCAGTTTAATATTGGAGGTGTTGGAGCTTTTCCCTTGGGTTTCATTTTGTTTTTAATTGTGAATGCCATTGAGCTGACTGTAGACCTCTTAGTATCATTTGTTTCATTTCTAACAGTCATGTAAAAGAAGTTAGAATAGGTGAAATCAAAGGAACTTCCAGTTCTTAATGTTTTAATTCTGTGTTTGCATTACTAACACATGGAAGTTTCAGCTTAGATTTGATTTAGAGAAGTGAAATCGTTATGTAGAAATTACTTTTAAATGTAAATGCTTGCCAGGTGGCCTAAAACTACATGTTTTTTAAAATTATAAAGATTGAAAGAAAAGGCAAACCCGGGGCTGGTGGAAGGGGCGGTTTCTAACATTTTTAAAAGTTTTTCTGATAATTTTTTCTTTCTATCAAAAATGAATGCATAAGAGCTAAAGTGTTATGTGGTCTGGTAAAATATGACTGTCTCTGTTAGTAAGCTATTTAAACTGCTCTGCGAGTATATAAGCAAGTTGACCTCTGGCCTAGTAGGATACTGTATTTTCCAGAGGTAAAGTGACTGACTTGACATTTTAACCATTTGTGTTTGCCCCCCAAAAAGGTGAATTCTCAGTTCTAAGAAATCAGAAAGAATTAACCTAAGAGTACTTGATTTAGGATCTAGCTAGCATATGTTAATTTTAGAATTTCTTAAGAGTTTTAGAAGTGATGTTTAATAACAGATTTTCTATGTGCATTTTAATTTTCATTATTTAGGGTTTTTAATCAGATTGAAAATGTAAAAAAATATTTTCTCTAGTATTTAAATATAATAGACATTTTAGCATTTTAAATCTAAGTTTACTACAGAGACCTAAGAAGGCTCAGTCTATTTTTTAAATGAATTTGTGAAATATAGACAGTCTAAGAAGAAGAGTATGTAATTAGAGTGGCTTTGTCCTGGGTTGCTTTTTTCTAACCAGTTTGTCTAAGCACTACATTAAATTCCTTGGCATTTTAAACATGGCTGCTGTTAACTGGCATAGATTTTGTAAATAGTGCCTTGACCTATCTCAATCTTAGGGTAACTCAATGTAAGTCAAAGGGAGTTTGAGGACACTTGAACAAGCTTTTAATTTGGTATCCCCATTTTTTTCACTTCTTTGAATTTCATGAGGCAATTTCTTTTGAATCTGTGTGCTAGTTATCGTTTATAAACTTTCTTATGTGGGAGGGGATCTCTTCTTTAAAAATGGTCTTTTAAATATATTTTTTAGTCTAGAGTGATGAGTCTACAAATTTTACTTTTTAAATTCCCTCAAGTAATGCTTTGGTGTGAATCTAAGTAAATGTTTTGCAGTGAGAATTCCCATCCACCACCTTTCTCCTTGACTTCTCAGCATTTTATTCTGTATCGGCATGTTTTCTTTACTTTTCTTTACAGTTGCATAGTATTATGTTTTATTAAATCACAATGATAACATATAAATATATTGTAAAATAATGGTTAGGAAGCATAACTCAGGATTAATACAAGTCCTTTCACTTGTAGTTCATTGGGTTAAATCCTGTCCTCTTCTATCTGAATGATTTCAATGTATTGAATATCAGATGACAGGTGTTAAGTTAGTTGATCTTGTCTGCTTCTTAGGTAACATAGTTGAGTATTCTGGGGTGTAACCATTATAGATTATAGTTTTCAGTATTTTGGAAAGAAAACTGACTGAAGAGAGAAATTGAACCAGCATTTTATAGAAAATATAGTGGAGGCATATTAGGTCACTGAAGCAACATCCCATGGTATTGTTAATAAGTGTTTTTTCCCTTCCCTATGCACACAAATGAGTTTCTACTTCCTCCTTATAGGTTTTCTGATCATGCCTGGCTGCAGTTAACTTTCTTTGAAGTAGAGGGGGAAGGGAAAAGGGAGAGGAAGTAGGAGGGAACTAAGCAGATTCTACTGTGTCTTTCAGCTGGCTGAGAAGATGGAGGAAAAAACATTATCGCTTGTTTTAAAGATGCTTTTTATAGGTTTTGTTGTTGTTATATAATATCTGTGGCATTATTGCTTTACTTTAGAGTATGATTACAGAAGTTCAAAAAATTTCCATTAAATTTGATTGCAGTTTTGATCAAATTTACAGTAAAATTTGATAGTGAAATAGAACATTAAACTTTGTTTTTTTGTTTTGTTTTTTTTTGAGACAGTGTCTCACTTTATTGCCCAGGCTAGAGTGAGTGCCATGGCGTCAGCCTAGCTCACAGCAACCTCAAACTCCTGGGCTCAAGCAATCCTGCTGCCTCACCCTCCCAAGTAGCTGGGACTACAGGCATGTGCCACCATGCCCGGCTAATTTTTTCTATATATATTAGTTGGCCAATTAATTTCTTTCTATTTATAGTAGAGATGGGGTCTTGCTCTTGCTCAGGCTGGTGTGGAACTCCTGAGCTCAAAGGATCCGCCCACCTCGGCCTCCCAGAGAGCTAGGATTACAGGCGTGAGCCACCGCACCCAGCCAGAACATTAAACTTTGAATATGATTTTGAAATCATCTTGTCCTGGATTTTAGCTAGTGGCCATGCACATACCTGCATTTTTCAGCTTGGTTGCTTCATAGAGGATATAAAAGACATTATTTCTTACCTGAAAGTTGTACATGATTCGTTGTCAGTTAATGTGGCTTGGTCTGGTTTATTAGTCCAGTATTTTCTAGGTACCCCGATCCTCTTTGCTGTTAAATGTAATAAAACAAAGGACACTAGTTAAAACCATTAGAGATTTGATGCAGAATGGGCTTGTCCAGAATTAAACCCCATGTTTATTGTATTAAAATTCATTGTACTAATGAGATGTTTTCTCTAGACTAAGGTAGAATGATAAATCCTAGACCTGAAGGAATGATTCTCTTCCCTTTGGAGTTCTGTGTCCTGAGCTGATAAAAGTTTAAAGATAAGACTGTTAATACTATAGTCTTTATCATTGTAGAAGATAGACATTGAACTATAGTACTTTACTAAATAACTAGATAAGGTGCTGTTGTGCTTTGAATTGCTATTTAAAAGTAAGGGGAGGAATGGGTGGAACAAACCTCAATATTTTCTTAGCACCTGGACTAACAATTACTTTAAAGACCTAAACCAAAAAGAATCTTACATTATATAGTAAATGAATGTGTCTGGGCTATGCCAGATCTCTTTATTTGTAATTTCCATAGACCTTCAATGATAAAGTTGTTTTTCCAGTTTGAGTTCATTTTAACTCATAATTCTTTCATCATTGATTATATAAATTTATTGTCTGTAGTTTCCAAATATCTCGAAGGTAATTGTTGCTAAATACATCAGGCTTACTAAAAATAGCTCAAATAGTTGCCTAGGATAAGTCAGCAATATTTTGGGAAGTAGAATGTAACAGAGACATGTATTTTTTCCGCTGAATTTGTGTTACTGTATTATGGAGTTTGGACTTGCTTCATAACCAGAATGAGATAATGCAAGTAAGGTAAAAGTTAGACCTTAATCAGCCAAGGGGAACAATTAATCGGTTGTTTGGTTGTTACTTGGCAAACATTATACTTTGTTGAATTAAATATTTGACATTAGTTGACCACTAACAAAGTTTGAAAATCTTTTTTTTTAAATTTTATTTATTTATTTTTTATCTCAAATTCTGTGGGTACCAATATTGTTAGGGTTACACATCTTGCCCCTGCCTCCCCTCCCACCCTGCTCTGCCAGAGCTTCAAGCGTGTCCAGTCTCCAAGTGGTGCACCCTGCACCCACCATGAAAGTACGTTCCCTTCCCCTTCTCCTCCCTTTCACCTGTTCACCTCCCATTAACAATTTTTTTTTTAGACATTTTGGTTACAGTGTGTTTCTTTGCCTCTCTCTAAAAAGGGATAGAGGTAATCCTTTCCCCCCTACAATGTTCATCACATCCTTAAGATGTGGGTCTCCCCCCACACCCAGATCCCTGTTGAACACTATAATTTTTTGAGCCACCATAGTTTTAGTCTGTCAGTACCAATTTGATGGCGAGTAGATGTGTAGCCCGTTTTCCAGGTCTTGTGTTGTCTTGCTTTGTATTACAGGCTTAAGCTTAATCCAAGATAGCATAAATAGTGCTAGTTCACTATCGTTTCTTAGGATTGAGTAATATTCCATTGTGAATATATACCACATTTTAGTTATCCATTCATGAATTTGAAAATCTTATTGATAGAGATTTTCCTTATAAGCAGATCTATTCTTCAGGGTAATAGGATAATATTGCTAATAGTTTATTTCCTTCGAAGAGAACTTCATGTTACTGTTGCCTTGGAGCATAGGGAAAGGACTTGCTTTTTCAAACTTTTGTTTATCTTCACTCTAATTTATAGTACAGTCAGATAGATCATTTTAGATCACTTTTATTTTTTTATATAAATTTTTTGGAGACAGGGTCTTGCTTTGATGTCTGGACTAGAGTTCAATGGCATCATCATAACTCACTGCAACCTCAGGCTCTTGGACTCGATTCTCCTGCCTAGCCTTCCGAGTAGTCGGGACTATAGATACATGGTACCATGCCCAGATAATTTTTTCTATTTTTTGTAGAGACAGGGTCTCACTCTTGCTCAGGCTGATCTTGAACTCCTCCTGGCTTTAAGCTATTCTCCCACCTCGGCCCCCCGAAGTGCTAAGATTACAGGCATGAGCTACCTCCAGCCTTTTACCATACTACTCCAGCTACATCCAGCCTTTTACCATAAATTTTTACTAATTTCACAGCTCTCTGCTAGTTGCTTAATGGTTTTTAAAAGTTGATCAAAGCATAAGTAATGGTCTTTATTTTATTTTTGAGGAGTTTGTAATCTGTGATAAGAATTTACATTAAAAACACTTTCCTTAAAGTAGACTTGATTTAAGGAGCCTTCAATAAAGATGTCAGGAACACAAAGATGAGAGACTTCAGTGGAGACTGAAATGGTTAAAGAAGTCTGATGAAGGAGGTAAAACTTGAATGGGGTTCACTTGAAGGGAGAGAGAAGTGAAAGACTCAGGGGACTCCAGATATTTGCCAGTAGGGACAGCATATAATCAATGATGAGGAGGTAGATTTAGGGGACTATAGAGTATCAGCCTAGCTAGAGAGGAGAGTTTGTTTTTGAATGGTGGAATTCATGCTAAATACATATATGATGGGGTCAGATAAAAAGAGGAAAAGGATTGTTATAGCAGGAGAGTAACAAAACATCTGTATAACAATGGTCTATTATTTTTTGTAAATATCAGAAGCACCTAATTGATTGGGTCTTTACTAGAATCTTTTATCCTGGAGATTAGTCTAGCAGAATGAATGCTCAAGAGCATGAATTTTGATGTTAGTTCAAGCAAGCATGGTTTGAAACCCAAGCTTTGCCATTTGCTAGCTCTGTGACATTGGGAAAATCAAAACTGTTTTTCTAAGTAAATGGTTTCCTCATCTATAAAATAAAATTACCATCTACCTCAGGGTTGTTAGGAAGATGAAACAAAATGATATAAAGAGCTTATAATGATATAGAAATTGCTCATGGAAGATACCTATTATCTAGACATGGTCTGAATTTCTCTTTTTGGTGGATATTTGAAACATCTTTTTCTTCCTACCAGTCAGACACTCATTGGACATTTCTCTGCCACCATCTGCTTCTTTTAACAATGACTTTTTTGTCTTCTCTAGAACCTTTAGCATTCTTTCTGCAAATGGTGCTAGATAAACTTTTTCAGTTGTTAATATAACCCATTGTCAGTGTACAATAGAACATGTTTTGTAGTAGTGTTTTTTTCTTCCCTCCCATCTTTTAAGAAGTATAAGTAGGTAAGGTGGCAACATAGCTATTTCTGACTAACATTAACATAAGCAAGTTAAGCCTTAAAATTATAGTCTCTGGAATAAGAGGCATTCAACCTAAAACTGGTTTTATCTTAAAAGAGAGAACTGGATTAGAGAGTGCTAGATGCAAATCAAAAGTTCTGCCAAATTGGAAAATCAGGATTGTTTAGATTAACAATACTTATACAGATCTTTCTACTCTCTTATTTTTCTGTATCTGTTTCTGAATTATATTTTGACAGGTGTTGAGCACATTTCTAATTACTCCCTGAGTTTTCACATGCATCTCCCTTTTCTGTTTCAGTTTGACTTATTGGCATTTGATTGATTTTAGAGGTGCCTTGTTGACATAAAAGCAGTAAAATGAACGATTATAGCATATACACTATGCCAAGAGTATTAAAAATACAGAATCATAGCCACAGCTTCAAACTGACCATTGGTAGATTATTGGCTTGGTAGCATTAGCATCCGTGGGCTGTCCTGGCCTAGGGGGTGGTCTAGAAGATGAGGCCTCAGCAGGAAACGACTATTGTGTAATATTTGGCTTTATTCCATTTCTAGTCAAAAGCGACAGCTTGCAATAGTAGAGCCAAGTTGAAGCCTGGATAGTAGGATGGACTACAAGAAAAGGGGAACTAGCAGCCAAAGCAAAGTCTTCGTACTTCCTTATTTTTTATTTTTTTATTTTTTATTTAAAGTTCATATGACTGGTCCAAGTACAGTGGTGTTTAATTGATAGCAATCAGTTATAGATTTCTTTGTTCCTTTTCCACTCCTACTGTTCCACTTGACTAGCCTTAAAAAAAAATAAAAGTTGGTACATCATGTTTTAATATTCTGTAATTTTGCTCTGTATTCTTTTTTTACATATTCCTTTTATCGCCTACCTACATGATTTTATATAGTTTCAAAAATGTTGTGAAACATGCTTATTAAGGTCCGATAAATCAGTCAGGTATTTTGATGCATCACTGCTGCCATTAAAAGAGGAGTTCTTCTTCATTTGTAAAAATTAGTTGCAAAACTTTGGTGTGTTTAAAATGTATTTTTGGAGTCCAGGAACATGTTATTTTGACTGAAATTTGGCCCAAGTATGAGCCATTCTGCAATACTCAGATTGAAAACATTTATAAGTCACTGCAGTAGTTCTCTCCTGATCCCAAATCTGCTATGATCATATGCTGAAAAATCTGCCAGTCCCTTTTTAATGTTTTGTGGCTGCTGTTAGGAATTTAAAGTATGTGAAATTATGCTTGTAGACATCAGATTCCAAAGATTCTCAGCCATCACTAGTTACCATTGAGAAAGATTTTCTAGTTTCTTTTTGCCATTCAAAATAGGATAATAGTATTTGTTTATCCCTTTTCCCAATTGCATAATCTTACTAAAGCATGGCTATGTTATTTAAAACCTCAAAATTAAAATTTAATTCCTCACTATAATGTTAATATTTTATATTTTTAAAATTTGACACAGTTTCCAAAATATTTTTATGTACCTTATTTTAGTTAGTTCTTATGTTAGCCTTATGAGGAAACAGATTGTATTATACTCTTAATTTTGTATAATGCTTTCAGGGTACATATTAGTTTATTTTAATCCACATAACTCTTTGAGAATTCTAACTAACAAATGAGAAAGTAGCAAAAATAGAAACCCACATAAACTAGATTAAATTTAAAAGGGAATGAGTGTTATATAGATACAGCAGGTAATGTCATGGTACATCCATAGCAAGAAAGCACAGCCAAACCTTATTCAAACTGGAATTGGGAACTAGAAAGTGAGAAAGTCACCATACACTCCCTTTTCTCTCTTTCCCCAATCCCCGTTCTTTAGACAGGTTTCTTCTGCTTACTCATTGGTTTTTCTTCTCATAATACTCATTTTCATGTGACTTTTGTGTCTCAGTATCAATTCACCCACCTCTCCCCTCTCCTTTACAAGACCTTTTAGATCTAATATTTATGTTTCTTAGTAAATGAGATAGGTAGTATAAGGGAATGAATAAAAGGAGAAGGAGGAAGAAGTATGAGGAAGGGAGGAGAATATATGGTAGTAATTTTCGCAGGTAAAGAAGGTAAAGTTTAACAAAGATGTGACTTGACATCTAGGTTCACACAGCTAATGGTAGCCAAAATAGAACCTGAACCCAAAACTTTCAATTACAAAATGTTATTTCTGCCATACCATCCACCTTTGTTAACTGTCAAATGGGGAAGTGTCTCCTATTTGTGTATTATTCTGTTTCATTTGGCTTTTTTTTTTCTTACAGTTGATATCTTTCCTAAATAAATGACCAAGTTTTTTCTTAATTTTATTGCCCGTACAATTTCCCTAGACTTTCCACACACTGACATCAAGGCATACTTCAAATTTGTGCATAGTTTTTAGATTCATTTGTTTCCTAGGCAGAGAATCCAAATAGATTAAGATGTTTTGTAGTCTCTCTCTTTTTTTTTTCCAACTGCATAGTTTTCTTTGTTTTACATATAGGTATTCTGAAGATGTAGGTTTCCTCAGAGTTAAAGTTGAAAAATAAAATACTTTAAAATGAAGCCTTGTCAGCCTCTTGCCAAAAGAATTGTCTAAAATTGAAGTCTTCTAAGGCTCAGACTAAAGACAAAACAGTACTAGTCCTTAGTCAATAAATAATATGGGTTGAGGGCTATTTATTCATATATTTAAGGAACTACTGTGTTATATTCTGGAATACAAATACCTTAACACACATGGAAATATACAAATGTAAATACTGGCAAAATATAGTGAGTAACAGACATCAGGGAGATATAAGGAATTCATTCTGGTTATGGGAGAGATATAGAAGGGATGTTCCTTTTCTTAGACTAGATGACCCCTGAGATATCTCAGGATGAATATTAAAAATTAAATAAGCCACCAGGACAGCAGAATTGGTTAAATACATAAAGTCAAGTGAATAAGCAGAATGCCTGTTGAATGGACTATTTATGTAAACCCTAATCATAACAGTCTTCCTGTGAAGATAGGACAGTGATGAAAGAGGGAGATTTTTGGACCATTTTTAGTTGGGTAAGCCACTGACTGATCTCAACCTTATTGTCCTCATTGAGTAGAGGAATAACGAACCTTTGTTTAAAAGAAGCAAACAGAAAAACTTACCATTTTAACCATTTAAAGTGTATAATCGGTAGCATTAATTCACAGTATTGTGCAACCATTACCCCTGTCCATTTCCAGAACTTGTTCACCCCAGACAGAAACTCTGCATTCATCAAACAATAACTCCCCATTTCCCAATTCTGCCTTTCCCCTAACCCCCGTTAACCTCTATTTTACTTTGTTTATGAATTTGCCTATTTTAGGTACCTCAGGTAAATGGAATCATGAAATGTTGGTCCTTTTGTAGCTGGCTTACTTAGTATAATGTCTTCAAGTTTCAACCATTTTGTAGCATGTGTTAGAATTTCATTTTTATAGCTAAATAATATTTCATTATATGTATATACCACATTTTGTTTATTCATCTCCTGATGGATATTTGGGTTGTTTCTACCTTTTGGCTATTGCAATAATGTTGCCGTGAACATTGGTGTACAGATTTTAAGTTCTTCCTTTCAGTTGTTTTGGGTATTTACGTAGGAGTGGAATTGCTGTGTAATATGGTAATTATTCCACGTTTAGCTTTTAGAGGAAGAGCCAAACTGTTTTTAACAGTAGCTACACTATATTTTATTCCCACCAATAATGCACAAAGGTTCCAGTTTCTTCCACATTTGCATCAATATTTGCTATTTTTCATTTTCTTGATAATACCCATGCTAATGAGTGTGAAATGATACCCGATTGTGGCTTAGATTCGCATCTCCCTAATGATTAGTAATGTTGAGCATCTTTTTATAAGATTATTGGTTATTACTGTATATTTGGAGAATGTCCATTTAATGCCCATTTTATCAATTGTTTGCTTTTTTGTTGTTGAGTTGTAAGAGTTCTTTATATATTCTGGATATCAGTATCTTACAAGGTATATGCTTTGGGAATATTTTCTCCCATTCTGTGGGGTGTGCTATTCTCCCCATAGTGTTCTTTGATGTACACATGTTTTTTGATTTTTAAGTCTAGTATGTCTATTTTTTGTTGTCTATGCTTTTGTGGTCATATCCAAGAAATTACTGCCAAATCTAATGTTATGGAAGATTTTCCCTTATTTTCTTCAAAGAGTTTTATAGTTTTAGTTTTTACATTTAGATCTTTCATCCATTTAATTTCTAATTGTTTTTCATAGGGTGTATAGTAAGGGTCCAGCTTCATTGTTTTGCATATGAATATCTGGTTTTCCCAACACCATTGGTTGAAAAGATTGTCCTTTCCATATCAAATGGTCTTGGCAACTTTGTTGAAAATCAGCTGATCATTTTTTTGCAACAATTTATCTCTGCACTCTCTGTTCTGTTCCCTTGGTCTATATGTCTGCCCTTATGTCAGTATCATACTGTTGTTTTGATTATTCAGGGTACCATTTTTTTTCACTTTTTTATAGCTGCATAATTTGTTCAAATGATTGTTAACCATAAAATAAATCATATTAAAGTATAATATTCTGTTTTGTTGAAATTTTCTGAAGCACTAAATCAATCTTTGAAATATAACTTCTGACTTGCAAATTATCGGGCATTAGACCTGCCTTTTAGAGAAGGTACATTTTTAAAAATTGAGGAAAAAGGCTGGGCACTGTGGCTGATGCCTGTAATACCAGCACTTTGGGAGGCCAAGGCATGAAGATTGCTTGAGGCCAAGGAATGAGGATTGCTTGAGGGCCAGGAGTTCCAGACCAGCCTGAGCAAGAGTGAGACCCTCATCTGTACTATTATAAAAATAGAAAAAATTATCTGTGTGTGGTGACATGCGCGCCTATAGTCCCAGCTACCCCAGAGGCTGAGGCAGGAGGATGGCTTGAGCTTAGGAGTTGGAGGTTGCAGTGAGTTATGATGATGCCACAGCAATCTAGAACCACCCCCTTCTCCAAAAAAAAAAAAAAAAAAATTGAGGAAAAAGAAAATCCTGTGATTGCTGCACTATAACAGTAGTCATTCACTTACTGCTATGTGGCACTTTGCTCTGTGAATTCAAAAATAGATAAAATACTTGATTCTCTTTCTGATCAGGGCAAAAGACATAAATATAATTACAGCAACATGCCATAAGTTCTAAAATAGAGGTAGTGCATAGGGTTCTGCTGGGTGAAATCAACTGATACAGGACTACCAGATGCTTGGCTGTTTCTTTTTCTTTGTTTTATTTCTTCCCAGAAGACTAGGGTTCTATTAGAAGTAAGATAGGAAAAAAGATAAGAGGAAAAGCTAATAGTGTTTCTCAATAGGGTGCTGTATTAAGGTTCAGGAACAATAAGGGGAGGGTGTGTGTGTATGTGTATGTTGGGGGAGGGGAGAGACAGAGGAGATTTTAATTAATTGGATTATGTAGTTGTGGAGGCTGACAAATCCTAAATCCACAGGGGCAGGCTAGCAGGATAGAAATTCTGGCAAGACTTGATGTTATAGTCTTTAGTCCTAAGGCAGTCTGGAGGTAGAATTCCTTGGATGACCTCAGTCTTTTCAAGGCCTTCAACTGATTGAATGAAACGTGCCCATATTTGGAGGGTAATCTGCTTTACTCACAGTCTACTGATTTAAATGGTAATATTCTTTTAGAACAGCATCTAGACTGGTGTTTGACCAGACAGCTGAGCATCATGGACTAGCCAAGTTGACACATAAAATTAACAGTTATAGCTGTCATTGGTATTTGATTTGTTTTGTCATGCATTGTAGGATCATAAACATCTGTGGCTTTGACATTGTAATTAAATACCCTCAGCACCTTCTCCAAGTCCTTAATGGAATACCCTATTTTGAGTGCTTTCTCAGCCTTTATTTAGAGCCATTTGATTATAGATTAAGACTTAACTGGAGGCTGGCTTGGTGGCTCATGCCTGTAATCCTAGCACTCTGGGAGACTGAGGCAGGAAGATTGCTTGAGGTCGGGAGTTTGAGACCAGCCTGAGCACGGGTGAGACCCTGTCTCTACTAAAAATAGAAAAATTAGCCAGGCATGGTGGTGTGCACCTGTGGTTCCAGCTACTTAGGAGGCTGAGGCAAGAGGATTGCTTGAGCCCAGGAGTTTTTGGTTGCAGTGAGCTATGATGACGCCACTGCACTCTATCCAGGATGACAGAGCAAGACTGTATCAGAGAGAGAGAGAAGACTTAACAAAGTTAACCTAGAAGTGGTCAAAAGACAGCATTTATGTGGCCTACCAGGTGCTGCCAGCATCCTAGATGTGAAGAAAGTACAGCATCTATCTTTCCTTTCTGAATGGTTATAATAGTTCTGTTTTCTCTTTTGAGTCTTTATGTTGTGATGTTTTCTTCTGGATGTCTACAGTTCCCTGCCAGTCCTTGTCTAATTCCAGATCAAATTCCGAATTCTTCCATCACTCAAGCATTCTCAGATCTGTAGACCTAGTTATTTGATAAAGATTATTAATTATAAACGAGTAATTTTCTATCACATTTGCACTTTGAGATACCTGTATATCCCAACGCATCTATAAATGGTGTAAAATAAGGGTATTTTGTTTGTTTGAAGAGATAAGATCTCGCTCTGTCACCCAGTCTGGAGTTCACTGGCACCATGATAGCTCACTGTAACCTCCAACATCTGGGCTCAGTCCGTCCTGCTTCAGCCTACAGAGTAGCTGACACAACAGGTGTGTGCCACCAGACCTGGCTAATTTTTAAAATATTTTGTAGAAATGGGTCTCTGTATGTTGCCAGGCTGGTCTAAAACTTCTGATCTCAAGCAATCCTCCTGCCTCCCAAAGTTCTGGGCATGAACCTTGTACCAGCCTGATTCCATTTGCACCCCCCTACACCAAATCCAATGATCAGGAAAAGAAAAAAGCAACAAAAAAATTCAGTGCTTTCACAAATGCTTTTTGCCTACTGATCTGTAAGATGCTAGGTCTAATTTCTTCTCTCAAACTGAATACTTGCATTCATTAATCAACCTCTCTTCATCCCCTCTACCCTCTCCCCTTTCCAGTACTTGGTAACCATGAATGTACTCTGTATCTTCATAAAACCCACTTTTTTAGCTCCCGCATACGAGTGAGAACATACAATATTTGTCTTTCTGTACTTGGCTTATTTCACTTAACATAATGACCACCAGTGCCATCTATGTTGCTCCAAATGACAGAGCAACTGTCATTTGGACAGTTCCTTCTTTTTTGGCTGAATAATATTCCATTGTATATATATATTTTCTTCATTTATCCATTGATGGGCTCTCAGGTTAATTCTATATTTTGGCTATCATGAATAGCGCTGCAATAAAAATGGGCATGCAGATATCTCTTCCATATATTGATTTCCTTTCTTGTGGATATATACCCAGTGGTGGAAATGCTGGATCATATGTAAGTTATGTTTTTAGCTTTTTGAGAAACTACCATACTGTTCTCTATAGTGGCTTTACTAATTTACATTCCTACCAGCAGTTTACAAGTGTTCGCCTTTCTCCACATTCTCACCAGCATCTGTTATTTCCTGTCTTTTATCTAGTCTATCTTTTTAATCTAGTCTATTTTATCTGATATAAATATAACTGTTGCTCTTTTTGGGTTTCCAGGTACAATGGGATATCTTTTTCCACCCTTTCACTTTCAGTCTACAGGTATCTTCATAGGTGAAATGAATTTCTTGAAGACAGCATATAGGGTCTTGTTCCTTTATCCATTCTGCCACTGTATGCCTTTTAATCAGAGAATTGAGTCCATTTACATTCACTGTTACTGTTGATAAGTGAGGACCTACTGTGCCATTTTGTTGCTTGTTTTCTAGTTGTTTTGTAATTCTTCTCTTCCTATCATACTCCTTCTTTGTGGCTAAGTGATTTTCTCTGGTAATATGTTTTAATTTGTTGCTTTTTATTTTTAATTAATTTATTATAGGTTTTTGCATTGTTACCATTAGGCTTATCAAAAACATTATAACAAGTTATTTTAAATAGATGACAAACTTGTCTTAGATCACAAAGAACAGAAACAAAGAAAAAAATTTAAAAAAAACAAAACCACATTTTAACTCCATCCCTCTTCTGTGTTTTGACTTTATGTTCTCTCAATTTACATATTTTTATACTGCCTATTTCTTAATAGGTTATTGTAGTTGTTACTGTTTTTGATAGATTTGTCTTTTCGGCTTTATACTAGAGTTATGAGTGGATTGCACACCACAGTTTCAGTATTAGAATAGTCCGGGTTTGTCTGTGTACTTAATTTTTCCAGTGAGTTTTATATCTTCAAATATTTTCTTTTTGCACATTAGTCATTTTTTGCTTTCAGACTGAAGAACTCCCTTTAGCATTTCTTATAAGAAATGGTTTTGGTAGTCGTGAAATCTCTTAGCTTTTGTTTGTCTGGGAAAGATGTTATCTCTCCTTTATTAGTTGAAGAATTCTTGGGTAGCAGGTTTGTTTTTTGTTTTTGGTATCAACACTTTGACCATGTCATCCCACTTCCTTCTGTCCTATGTGGTTTCAGAAAAGTCTGTTGCCAGCCTAATTGGAGCTCCTTCATAAGTTATTTGCTTCTTGCCAGCTTTTAGGATTCTCCCTTTGTCTTTGAGATCCCTCTTTGTCTTTAGTCCTCTGAGAGTTTCCTTATCATATGTCTTGGGGGTAGTGTTATTTGGGTTGTATCTGTATGATGTTCTTTGACCTTCCTTTACCTGTATTTTTATCTTTTTTTCAAGTTTGGATATTTTTCTGTTATATCTTTGAATAAGCTTTCTACCCCTTTCTCTTGCTCATCTTCCTTTTTCTTTTTTTTTTCTTTCTTTCTTTCTTTTTTTTTTTTTTTTTGTGATGAGTCTGGCTCTGTTGCCTGAGCTAGAATACAGTGGCATCATCATAACTCGTTAAAACCTCAAACTCCTGGGCTTAAGCTATCCTCCTGCCTGCCTTCTCCCCCATCCCCTACCAGTAGCTGAGACTACAGGTGCTTGCCACTATGCACAGATCGTTTTTTTTTTCTTCTACTTTTTATAGAGATGGGGTCTCACTCTTGCTCAGGCTGGTCTCAAACTTACGGCATCAAGCGGTCCTCCCTCCTTAGCCTCCTAAGTGCTAGGATTACAGGCATGAGCCACCACGCTTAGCCTCATCATCTTTTGAACACCAGTAATTCTTAGATTTAGTCTTTTTAAGGTAATTTTCTGTATCTTGTAGGCGGTCTTCATTCTTTCTTTTCTTTATTTCTTTTAGGAGACAGAGTCTTGCCCTGTCCCCAAGCTGGAATGCAATGGCACAATCATAGCTCAATGCAGCCTTGAATTCCTGGGCTCCCATTTTAGCCTCCCGAATAGCTGGCATTACAGAGGCTAACCAACCCCACCTGACTGATCTTTCCTTTTCATTCTTTTTTCTTTATTCCTCCTCTTACTATATTTTCAAACAGCCTATCTTCAGGCCTACTGATTCTTTTTTCTGCTTGATCCATTCTGCTGTTGAAAGCCACTAATGAGTATTTCAGTTAAGCAAATGTATTTCTAAATTTCAATGTTTTTTTTTAATTTCAATCCCTTTGTTGAATTTCTCTGATAAATTTTCAAATTGAGGCCAGGTGCAGTGGCTCATGCCGGTAATCCTAGCACTCTGGGAGGCCTAGGCGGGCAGATTGCTCGAGGTCAGGAGTTCAAAACCAGCCTGAGCAAGAGCGAGACCCCCGTCTCTGCTATAAATAGAAAGAAATTAATTGGCCAACTAATATATATAGAAAAAATTAGCCGGGCATGGTGGTACATGTCTGTAGTCCCAGCTGCTCGGGAGGCTGATGCAGAAGGATTGCTTGAGCCCAGGAGTTTGAGGTTGCTGTGAGCTAGGCTGACACCACGGCACTCACTCTAGACTGGACAACAAAGTGAGACTCTATCTCAAAACAAAAAAAAATTCAAATTGATTTTCTGTGTTATATTGGACATTACTGAATTTCCTTAAAATTCTTGCTTAGAAAGTTCACATATTGCTATCTCCTTACGGGCCTTGCTTTTGTCTGTTTGGGGCAGTCATGTTTCTTTAGTTGCTGTTGTTTCTTATGGATGTCTACATCACTGCATTGAAGAATTATTTTATTCTAGTCTTCTCTGTCTGGCTTTTTTTGGTTTTTATTGGATATGTTTGCTTAGAGATTCTTTGTTATGTACCTTTTTTTGTTTTTTTCCTGCTAGGTCACTGCCTCTTTTGGGCACTAGAATGTGCCTTAAGCCCATATTTGCCTTGGTTCTTGTAAACAATCAGAATGCTGGTCCCAAATGAGGGATATCCCAGTAGTGTAGGAAGGCTGGCTATGGGTTTATGCCTATGGGACCTGTAGAATGAATCTCCTACAGCATGGTGCTGCTGAACAGCCACTCTGATTTCGTGTCTCCTTTTGCTGAGTTACAGAGCAGAATTTCCAGGGTTGAGGATGGTAGTCCTGCCTTCCTCCTTTGTCTCTGGCTGTCCTCAGGAATATTTCTCTTTTCAGGCACTCCTGATGAGAGTTGGGGCAGGGACAGATCTCTTGCCAGGGAAGCCCAGATGGTGGGAAAGCTGGTTGTATGGTTGTATATCTTAATCTCACTTTTTCCATTGTGAAAACTATGAGTTGGGTGGAAATTTTCTGCACTTAGTGCTGAGCAGCTGGGGTGGGGGGACATCACAGATATGGACATTTAGTTTGCTTCCCATATACTCAAGAGTTTTTTCACCTATGTCCCTAGAAACTGACTACTCATATATGAGTTCTGGGGTTTTGCTGGTGATAATCTCTGCATTATATATTTGTTTTTGGTTTGGAGGGGTGTGGAGTGAAGTAAGCTTGCTTCTATAGTACTGCTATTTAAGAACCAAAAGTCTGTATTCATATTTTTAATCAATTCAGTTTGGATGGTGGTGCAAGTTGGATAGCTCTATCTTTCCCCCAAGAACTCTAAGGACTTTAGAGGGTCTGGTTTAGTGCTAATATTATTTAAAGTCAGAAATAATTTACAAATTAATCACATTTTAAAATATATGGAGAACCATGGCTGGGCGCGGTGGCTCACGCCTGTAATCCTAGCACTCTGGGAGGCCTAGGCGGGCAGATTGCTCAAGGTCAGAAGTTCAAAACCAGCCTGAGCAAGAGTGAGACCCGTCTCTACTATAAATAGAAATTAATTGGCCAACTAATATATAGAGAAAAAAATTGGGCGGGCATGGTGGCACATGCCTGTAGTCCCAGCTACTTCGGAGGCTAAGGCAGGAGGATTGCCTGAGCCCAGGAGTTTGAGGTTGCTGTGAGCTAGGCTGATGCCATGGTACTCACTCTAGCCTAGGCAACAACGCAAGACTCTGTCTCAAAAAAATAAATAAAATAAATAAATAAAATAAAATATATGGAGAACCAAAATCACATAACAATTATAAAATTAGTTGCCAAATTTTAAGATTTTATTTAGAGATACATATCTAGTCATATACATACTTATATGCATATAACATTTATTTTTCTCAGGGAATTTTGGCTCTTTGAGGGGAGTCTATTGAAATACCAGAAATTGGTAAGAGAATAGTAGTCCAGCTTGGATTCAGATTCCACCTCTGGTACCTACTATTTGAAATGTTGCACAAGGCATATAACCCCTTTACCACTTAATTTTTTTTATTTTTTGTCTGTAAAATAGGTATATACTACCTGTCTCATGATATTGTTACAACTCTTTATGAGGTAATATATATGAAATATCTTTGTAGTAAAATTTTTATGATAAAGAGTATATGGTAAGAGTTCAGAAAAGAAATAGGTCTTTTGGGGTAAATCTCACTTCATGATATGTGTACTTTTAAGAGACCCTTTAGAAGTAATTGTTTTTTAAATCATCAGTTGACAAGATAGATGTCATTCACAGCCCTTACCACTTCTCCAATGGGTTATATAATTGTTGAATTTCTTACATTCTCCTAGTTTCCTATTCATTTTTTTCCAGCCAAGATACTGCTTCTATGGTATATCATTCTTAATAGTATGTTAATTCCCTTAAGCCTTTGTCTTTCTGTCATATATACCTTTTAATTTCTTATTTTGGAACAGTCCTATTTGCTTTTTCTACTTTTCTGCCATAAATCTACACTCACTGTCCATTATTGGTAGCCACTAGTCACATGTGGCTATTTAAATTAAGTAAAACTAAGTTAAAAATTCAGTTCCTCAGCCATGCAAGACATTTCAAGTACCTAAATAGTCATTTATATTAGTCATATGTGGGACAGTGCATATATATAACATTTCCATCACAGAAAATTCTGTAGGACAGCCTTGCTGAGCACTGCTGGAGAAAATGGCTCCTATGTATTTTGGTGTCATTGTATTATCTCTCAGTCTCAGCCAAGCTCTTAATATCATTTGGCATTCTTTTGTATGCTACCCTTCTCCCCTCCTTTTTTTTGAAGATGGGATCTTGTATCACCCAGGGTGTGAGCCACCCAGCCAGCTTGTATGCCCCTTTTGAGCTTCTATTTCCTAAAGAAGTTATTCCAAAATATCACTACTCTACTCAACTTCCCTTTTCTCTTAGTTGATGACCTTTCTTGTGTTACACAGAGGAAATTGAGGTTATAAGCAGGAACCTCCTTAACTTCCTGTTCTTATACCTATTTTTGCGCCTCTCCTTTCCTCTTCTCATCTGAGATGTGTTCGTTTTTATTGCTACTTAAATTTTACAAATATTTATTGGTTACCTGCTTTGTCCCACGCACTATTATAGGTATTTAGGGTATAGCCACGAACAAAACAAAACAAAAAATTTTCTTGCCCTGGCATAACTTACCTTCTAGCAGGGAAAACACAGACAGCAAACAAAAATAACTATTTAAGCTGGATGTGGTGGCCTGCGCCTATAATCCCAGCTATTCTGGAGGCTGAGGTGGGAACA
Source organism: Mirza zaza (assembly GCA_008750895.1). Taxonomy (NCBI): domain Eukaryota; kingdom Metazoa; phylum Chordata; class Mammalia; order Primates; family Cheirogaleidae; genus Mirza; species Mirza zaza. The sequence continues at coordinate 101,363 of VSMD01138833.1, read as the reverse complement.
TTGCTTGAGCCCAGGAGTTTGATGATACAGTGAGCTATGATTGTGCTCTGCACTCCAGGCTGGACAACAGAGCACAATACCCTGTCTCTTAAAAACTGTTTATTATATTAAAAGACAGTAAGTATTAACGGAGAAAAACAAAGCCTAGAAGGGTATAGGAAGAATCAGCTGGAACAAAAAAATGAATAGGCCCTAAAGTGAGAGCATTAAGGAGAAGCATACTATATGTAAATTAGCAGAAAATGGTGTCAGAAAGGTTATATAGGGTAGATTAAGTAGGGCTCTGTAGGCTATTATAAAGACTTTATTTTTTTATTCTGATTAAGTTTGAAGTGGAAGCCTTTAGAGGGTTTTGGGCAGAAGGATGATGTGATAAAACTTTGTTTCCCCTATATAATTTTAAACATGCATAGCTATAGAGTAGTAACATGAACTCCCATGTAGAATTCAGCTTTAACAATTATCAATTCATGGCCAATAATGTTTCTTCTTATTATTTTTTTCAACTTAAGGATATTTTCAATTTATGATGGGTTTATCAGGATATAACCCCATCATAAATTGAGGAGCACATCTATATGTTAAAGCAAATCCTACACGCCATATTATTTCATCCCTAATTTTCTCTTCATGTGTATGTGTGTACGTAAATTAAAATGTCTATAGTCCAGTCTCGTTATTCTCAGTAGTTATGTTCTATAACATCGCCACTTCTCAGCAACACTAGGAATAATAGAATATCATATGTTTACTCATCTGCTTTGTCATACATTATGCAACCACCATTTCTTTTTTTTTTTTTTTATCGTTAGGATATAACCCACTGGTGATACACTCAATTTATTGTTTTGTAGTTGTTTCGAATTGTGTGTCTTTCTCTGCCTTATGTTTTCAAGAGCTAATTCTTCTCCTTGTGTTCTGTCTTCACAGACATTTTTCTCCATTTTACCAAACCTTAAGCCTGTTTTTCTTCCATTGCTTTTTTTCTTCGTTATATAAATAATGGTATAAATGTGGTACCCTTTGCCATAGAAAACTATTTTCTTTTTTTTTTTGAGACAGAGTCTCACTTTGTTGCCCAGGCTAGAGTGAGTGCCGTGGCGTCAGCCTAGCTCACAGCAACCTCAAACTCCTGGGCTCAAGCAATCCTGCTGCCTCAGCCTCCCAAGTAGCTGGGACTACAGGCATGCGCCACCATGCCCAGCTAATTTTTTCTATATATATTAGTTGGCCAATTAATTTCTTTCTATTTTTTTATAGTAGAGATGGGGTCTCGCTCTTGCTCAGGCTGGTCTCGAACTCCTGAGCTCAAATGATCCGCCCACCTCACCCTTCCCAGAGAGTTAGGATTACAGGCGTGAGCCACCGCGCCTGGCCAGAAAACTATTTTCTAATATAAGAAAGTTTCTATTACCACATTCATTCTAGTTATGACCTTGTTATCTTACTCCTTTGCTTCATAGCTGGATTTCTTATAATGTGAACTATTATGCCTATATTATCTTACCTTCCAATGATGTCTTCAGTTACCACAGCCTAGCGTCTGCCTCTACTTCCACAAAACTGATGTTGCTAAGATCATGAATAATCTCAATTACTACATTGAATATTCAAGTCTGCATTGCTGTCTTGCCGAATCTGTGCATTTAACACTGTAGATCACTGTTCTTCTGAAAATTCTTTATTCCTATTGCTTTTCTAAAACTTATTTTCAGGGTTTCCTACTTTTTATCAATCCTCACTTGCTGTTTTTTTCTCTCTGTAGTTTTAATGTTGAGTAGTTTTCTATAGTGCTCCTTTTTGGTATCTTCCCATTTCACTACTCACCCTAAGCAATGTCGTGTTTCCATTGTCTTTTAAAACCCTATCTTCTGAATCCAAAACTAGAATCTAGACATCTCTGCTATACTATCATTTATTTAACAACTGTTTATTTAGCATCTTCTATGTGCCAGGCACTGTTCATATAAAAATTTATGCCCCCATGGAGCTTAAATTCTAGAGGAGGCCAGGCAGATAATAAATGTAATAAGTAAATTATATAATATGATATGCAATTTAATAAATACTATGACAAGATGAAAAAGTAAAATAATGTAAGAACAATTTGGATTTGTGAGGGGAGAAGCAGGATAGAGTATTTAAAAGTATGGTCAGGGTAGATATCATTAAGAAGGTAAAACCCATATACTCTGCCTACTATATTAAGATTCAGTGCTCAAACCTTGTTTTTATTTTTCTTCCTCATCATTCTGTATCTCAACTAATGGCATAACCACATGTATCCCATTTTGTCACTCTAATCATTATCTGGCAATGTTTTAGGTCTTCTCTTGCTCTTATATATTGGTCTCTAAGAATTGATGATTCTGCCTCCTTAACATTGCTTATATCTGTTGTATCCTCTTTTTGTCTGCTGTAAAGCTTCCATCCTCACCTGGCTAAAATATTAGAGAGCTCTCCAAATAGGGTCCTTCAGTTTTCCTTTTCACCTACTCTTCAGCCTGCATTTAATCCATACCAGTATACTTACAGTTCTCCCTATGTATCATACTATTCGATCCATCTGTTCTTGCACATGCACAGTCCTCTGTCCGAAAAGCCCTTCTTTTCTGATCTCCCATTATCTGGCAGGTCCCCTTGCATTTTTTAAGTGCCAGCTAAAAAACCTAGGTGTTCATACTTTTCTCAAGTCCCAACTCAAATGTTTCCTCCTCTGTGATGCCTTTACCAATATAGTTAACTAGATCGTTCTCCCTACTAACCTCTGTATCCTGTATAAAACTCTTAAGTCTGTATTTTTTGTGTGTGTCTATTCTGTTCCATTGGACTGTAAGATCCTTGAGGTCAGGAACTCTGTCTTATATATATTGCTAGTCCCGTGGCACAGTAATTGACATCAGGTGTTCAAAATCTTGTTGAATGAAATATATTCTTAATAAATTTTAGTAATAAGAGAGCCTTTTAGTCCCATACTTAATTAAGACTGTTTCAAGCATAATTCCAACAAGTTGTCAAATCTGGTATCCTTTACCCCATAGCATATGAGAAGCCAAAAGGAGAATTTTGAAAATGTGATCATGATAGTTTGGCAGTTTGAACAGTACAGGAGGTTACAGAAGAAACCAAAAAGCAAACCAAAACTCAAAATTTGTATGAGACAGTTTGATAGAGTGGCAACAGTTTTACATCAATCAATAATTGGGGACTGTATCATAATATAGTAATGAATAGTAACAGTCATGACTATTGATGAAAAACTTAATTTGTGTTTAGTATGTTATTTAATGAGGGAACTTGAAATATTTTTATTCAGGATTAATAAAATTTCAGTAAATTTTGTTATATAAGTGGTTCTTAAAAATTCCTTTTTTCCCCAAACTATAATAAGCATTTAACATGCTTCATTCAGTTTATGTTCTCTTCCCTTTTTTCTAATTAGATTTTTCTGGATACATTAAACTTATCCTTTTAGGAGTAGCAAAAAAGAAATGCTGGAAGTCATTATGAAGTATATAATGCATACTGCCTTCCTTAAGAAGTCTATGTAATTAAGGTGTTTTTTTATTATTGTAGTTTTAGCATCCCTCCTTTTTTATTTTTATATAATTTAATGCATTTCTTATGTACAGGTTGTGTATCCCCTAATCAAAAAATCTAAAATCTGAAATGGTCCAAAATCCAGAGTGCTCAAAGACAATGCTTGTTGGAGCATTTTGATTTCAGATTTTTAGATTAGGGATGCTTAACCAATTAAGCATATAAGGCAAGTAGTGCAAAGTCCAGAAAAATCTGAAATCTGAAACACTTCTGGTCCCAAGCACTTTCAATACAGAATACTCAACCTGTATTTTTGTATTTGCTCTACATAGACCCTAATGAAGAGAACAGATAGACTTAAATAAGTGTCACGAAAGAGTAAGTGACTTGGTATCAAGTCATAGGACCTACTTATTGTTCCAGTTTGCACTGAATTGTATTAGGTCTTTCTGAGAAAAGAGGAGTATGGTACAATAGTTCAAGTTTATAGGTTTATCATTTTCATAGCACTCTATGGGAAAAATGAAAAAATTAATCCAAAAAGTCAGTGATGTGGTATTAATTTAGAAATTATTTCTATTGCATTTTATATTTTTGAATAATTTTTAAAATGAATGTTCATTCTATCTGAACAGAATACATGACTACTGTCATTCATATTCATTCTATATGAATCAGAGTATTCATTGGCATAATTGTGTGTGGATATATGTGTGTGTGTGGGTGTGTGTACACACACACCCACCCACACACACACACTAGCTCAGTATTAGTTTGTACCTCTGAATTTTTAGTAGAATATTTTCTCCAAAATTTATTATGCAGGTATATAATTTTACTTCTTTCTTAGGTTGAACTCCCTGCTCCCTACTCCAGGGATTTTTTTTTTTTAACTTGGGTTATGGTGAAAGAATATTTTCAGCTGCTGCTTTGAAAAACATTAAACAGTTCCCAGGCCTTCCTGAGTTTGTTCAGTTGTAACTTTGAGGAACCTGCATTCAGTAAATTGTGGTTGGCAGATGCTGTAAGCAGGTGAGACAATAAAAGCCATGCTGATACATAGCTTGAAAGAAAAATTGCCTTGCAGATTTTTGAACTGCCATAAAAAGTTCAAAACTACTAGTAAAAAAAACATTATTACAAAGAATATTAACATGTAGCTTTAGAAGGAAACACATTTTTCTTCATATGGTTTAAAAATTTTTCTTAATTTTCTTCTCTGGACTTCTGGAGTTAAATAATTAGTTAAATAGTTAAATTTTTTAAAAAAAATTTTCTTAATTTATCTGATTTTTATTCTGTGGTAATTCTTATACCAATGACACTCAGCAAGTTGTAGTTAAAATGCGGGTCTGGTTAATATATTAGAGGTTTGGATGAAGCTTATTATAGAGAATATTTTTATGAAAGGTTGGTTTCAGGTGAGAGATTAGCTAAGAAACCCTGTTGTTGGTAGTTATTTTTAATTAATATAATTAAAACAACCTAGTCAGTAGCTTTTAATTTAATCTTGGTATAACTGAACAGATGAAGCAAGATATGTAGTTATTTTTGTTATGATTTGATATAATAAAAACATGTATATTAGTATAGTATATCCCATTCCAAAATTATTCTTTTGGATTTTGGCAAGTTATTTTTGATAAATTTTAGAGTCTTTTGTTGTTGATGATATCCAATTTCAATCTTGGAATACCATATTCCTATAAAGTGATATTAATATAGTAAACATCAGTTTCTGTTTTTAAAAAAATAACAGTAAAATAATTTGGTAAATTGGGCTTTCTATTTATGTGATCATGTTACTAGTGTCATAGATAGATTATTGAAAACCCAGTGGAAAGTATTCAAAATTTTTATTATGCAAGTATATGGATGGGAAAAGGATATATGGGAGGGCCCTTGACATTAGATCCTTGCTATTTTGCCTTGTAGCTCTGTGATTTGGGGGAAATTACCTAAGTACCTAATAGTATGTTTCCTTATCTGTAAAATAAAGATGATATCTAATAGAGGCATTTTTAGGATTAAATGAGATTAGTCTTTGTGGAAGTGCTTCTTGGGTCAGTTTAAAAAAATTTTTTTTTTTTTTTTTTTTTCCGAGACAGTCTCACTTTGTTGCTCAGGCTAGAGTGAGTGCCATGGCCTCAGCCTAGCTCACAGCAACCTCAATCTCCTGGGCTCAAGCGATCCTGCTGCCTCAGCCTCCTGAGTAGCTGGGACTACAGGCATGTGCCACCATGCCCGGCTAATTTTTGTATATATATATTTTAGTTGGTCAATTAGTTTCTTTCTATTTTTAGTAGAGGCGGGGTCTCACTCAGGCTCTTTGTGAACTCCTGACCTTGAGGGATCCACCCGCCTCAGCCTCCCAGAGTGCTAGGATTACAGTTGTGAGCCACCACGCCCAGCCTAAAATTTTTTTATTTACACTGACAAATATGCTTATTATTGACTAGATAAATAATCTTTAGGTGAAAAACTGGGCATTGACTGAATTTTGGTTTTGTATTTACTACGTTGCTTTTCTTAAATTTTTATATTGGCAAAATACTTAGAAAAATAAGGCCTTTTAGGTGTGGCGGCTCACACCTGTAGTCCCAGCTCCTCAGGAAGCTGAGGCTGGGGGATCACTTGATCCCAGGAGTTTGAGGTTGCAGTGAGCTATGATGACATCGCTGCACTCTAGCCTGGGCATCAGAGACAGACCCTTTCTAAAAAAAAAAAAAAATTTGAGTGAGTGCTAGGATTATAGGCGTGAGCCACCACGCCAACCCGTATTTTCTTATTAATTCTCTTTCCTAGAAAGTTTGTCATCAAATACAGGTGATGGCTGGGCACAGTGGATCATGTTTGTAATCCCAGCCCTTTTGAAAGCCAAGATGGGAAGACAGCTTGAGGCCAGGAGTTTGAGACCAGCCTAGCCAACATAGTGAGACCCCGTCTCTAAAAAAAATAAATAAAATACATGCTAAAATATTTATTCACCACAATCTGTAAATCAGTGAAGAATATGTATTTCCTCTAGCTCAGTTAAATTTGAATTTTATAACAATATTTATAAAAATGTATTGTAGAATTGAAATTGTTTTTTTGATTATAGAGGTTTTTTAAAAAGTTAATTTGATTAATGCCTGGTATAGTCCATGTCACATTAATAGAACTACAGTAAATAACTAATTTTTTTTTTTTTTGGAGACAAAAGTCTCACTTTGTTGCCCAGGCTAGAGTGAGTGCAGTGGGGTCAGTCTAGCTCACAGCAACCTCAAACTCCTGCGCTCAAGCAATGCTTCTGCCTCAGCCTCCCAAGTAGCTGGGACTGCAGGCATGCGCCACCATACCCGGCTAATTTTTTCTATATATATTTTTAGTTGGCCAATTAATTTTTTTTCTTTCTATTTTTAATAAAGACGAGGTTTCGCTCTTGCTCAGGCTGGCTAGTTTCGAACTCCTGACCTTGAGCGATCCACCCGCCTCAGCCTCCCAACTAATTTTTTATTTTTTTTTTTTGGAGACAGAGTCTCACTTAGTTGCGCAGGCTAGAGTGAGTGCCGTGGCATCAGCCTAGCTCACAGCAACCTCAAACTCCTGGGCTCAAGTGATCCTTCTGCCTCAGCCTCCCAAGTAGCTGGGACTACAGGCATGCGCCACCATGCCCGGCTAATTTTTTTTTTCTATATATATTAGTAGGCCAATTAATTTCTTTTTATTTATAGTAGAGACGGGGTCTCGCTCTTGCTCAGGCTGGTTTCAAACTCCTGACCTCAAGCAATCCGCTCGCCTCGGCCTCCCAGAGAGCTAGGATTACAGGCGTGAGCCACCGCGCCCGGCCCCAACTAATTCTTTTTATAGGCCTTTGACTCTATTTTTAGTAACTCTAAATATTTAAATATTGAACATGTGAAAAGATTTTTATCTTTAGTTATTTTCATAAAATTAAGGGATTTATAATGAGAGTGTCAAGGTAGTGCAACAAATATTTCCAAGTATATCATTATCAACAGTATTTTTTTTTTTGAGATGATGTCTCAATCTATCACCTGGGCTATAGTGCATTGGTGTGATTATAGCCTTGAACTCCTGGGCTCAGTTGATCCTCTTATCTCAGCCTCCCAAGGAGGTAGGATTACAGGCATGTACCACCATGCCTGGCTAATTCTTCTATCTTCTATAGTGACTGGGTTTTGCCACGTTGGTGAGGCTAGTCTTAATGTCCTGGCCTCAAGTGATCCTCTCATCCTCTCACCCAAAGTGCTGGGATTAGAGGTGGGAGCCACCACACCTGGCCAAAAATCTCTCAACTAGTTAAGTTTCTATGCAATGTGCTGATTGTATTTAACTATCAGATTGTATTAAAAAAATTTTTTTTTCTTTTTAGACAGAGTCTCATTCTGTTGCCTGGGCTAGAGGGCCATAGTGTCAGCCTAGCTCACAGCAACCTCAAATTCCTGGCCTCAAGCAATCCTCCTGCCTCAGACTCCCAAGTAGCTGGGCTACAAGCATGCGCCACCATGCCCGGCTAATTTTTTTTCTATATATTTTTAGTTGATCAATTTCTTACTATTTTTAGTAGAGACGAGGTCTCTGCTCTTGCTCAGGCTGGCTTTGAACTCCTGACCTTGAGCCATCCTCCCACCTTGGCCTCCCAGACAGCTAGGATTACAGGCATGAGCCACCTTACCCAGCTTGTATTAAAATTTTTATTGAGGCTGGTGGGGTGCCTCACTCCTGTAATCCTAGCACTCTGGGAGGCTGAGGCCGGTGGATTGCTCAAGGTCAGGAGTTTAAAACCAGCCTGAGCAAGAGGGAGACTCCGTCTCTACTATAAATAGAAAGAAATTAATTGGCCAACTAACATATATATAGAAAAAATTATCCAGGCATGGTGGCGCATGCCTGTAGTTCCAGCTGCTTGGGAGGCTGAGGCAGCAGGATTGCTTGAGCCCAGGAGTTTGAGGTTGCTGTGAGCGAGGCTGACACCACTGCACTCACTCTAGCCTGGGCAACAAAGTGAGACTCTGTCTCAAAAAAAAAAAAATCTTTAAAATTTTTATTGAAACTTTGCTTCTTCAGACGGAACTTTATAATAAAGAAAATGAGTATTAATATAAGCAAGCTGGTACATTAGTCCTTTTTATTTTAAATTTAGTTTAATTTATTTTTCTCATTGTAAAAACAATGCATGGCCATTGCAAAATAAAGTTTCAGAAAATACTTAAGTATAGCAAAGTAAAAGATTATTCATAATTCAGTTAGCTAAAGTAACTATATCTTACATATATATTATATGTCAAAATTATAAGATTATATCTCAAAATAGATATATCCACTTATGAATTGGAAAGTTGCAAAGACGAAAAGATGTTACAGGAAGTACATAGTATATTGTGGCAATTACAAGTTTGAAATTCAAGTCAGTCGGCCTTTTTTGAAATCCTTACATCACTATTGAAAACCCGTGTAACCCTGGGAAAAATCTAATGTGTCTATGCCTTAGTGTTCTCATCTGTAAACTGGTGATAACAATACCTGCATCATAAGGTTATTTTGAGAATTAACTGCTAAGAAAGAATGTATAATAAAATGTTTAGGCTGGGCGCCGTGGCTCACGCCTGTAATCCTAGTACTCTGGGAGGCCAAGGCGGAAGGATTGCTCAAGGGAGTTGGAAACCAGCCGGAGCAAGAGTGAGACCCCATCTCTACTAAAAATAGAAAGAAATTAATTGGCCAACTAAAAATATATAGAAAAAATTAGCCGGGCATGGTGGCACATGCTTGTAGTCCCAGCTACTTGGGAGGCTGAGGCAGCAGGATTGCTTGAGCCCAGGAGTTTGAGGTTGTTGTGTGAGCTAGGCTGATGCCACGGCACTCTAGCCCAGAGTAAGACTCTGTCTCAAAATAAATAAGTAAAATGTTTAGCACTGTCTGTTATATAGTAGATACTCATGAAGGAACTCTGAAGAGGAGGCTCTGATCTTGATTATGATTTAGGAAAGTAATACTTGTTATATGTTAATCTTTCTAATTGGAAAAATAATGAAGAAAAAACGTTTTTGTGATTCAACTTGTAATCTTTTTGAGCCAAAATAGTGTTTTTGAAGTAGATTTCCTTTGGAGAAATATTTAATTCCAGGATATAAATTCTGACCAATAGCGATAAAAAATTACATTAAAATTCCCTTACTTTACAGCTCGAGGTGGTGGCTCATGGCTGTAATCCTAGCACTCTGGGACGCCGAGGTGGGAGGGATCACTTGAGGTCAGGAGTTTCAAACCAACCTGAGCAAGAGCGAGACCCCCGTCTCTACTAAAAATTGAAAGGAATTAGCCAGACAACTAAAAAATATATAGAAAAATTAGCCGGGCATGGTGGCGCATGCCTGTAGTCCCCACTACTCCTGAGCCTAAGCAGGAAGATTGCTTGAGCCCAGGAGTTTGAGGTTGCTGAGTTAGCCCTGGCAACAGAGCGAAACTCTCAGAAATAAAAAACAAACAAAAAAACCATAACATTAACCTTATGTAGTAGGAAAGCTAATTTCTCCCAGTAGTAGCATGTGAAGACAATTTCATGAGTATATGGCGACACTTTTCTTCCTCCACAGTCAAACCTAATCGTTTTCTCCTTTGGAGTATTGTGTAATCAGCCCTTGGGGCAAGTGGAGAAGTTAAGAATTATTATATATTTGTCTGCCTATTGCAGCCTCTCTCCTCTTTCCAACATTCCACCCCAATTGTTAAAATGATTATGGAATGTTGTTATTGATTGATTTAATCTCCCCATACAGAGATAGTCAAATTACCTTCTTTTTCTTTTTTGGTGAGACAACAGAGCCTTGCTCTGTCACCTGAGCTAGAGTGCAGTGGAGTCATCATAGTTTACTGCAACCTCCAACTCCTGGGCTCAAGCCATCCTCCCTGCCTCAGCCTCCAGAGTAGCTGAGACTATAGGCATGCGCCACCATGCCTGGCTAACTTTTTCTATTTTAGTAGAGAATGGGATCTAGCTCTTGTTCAGGCTGATCTTGAACTCCTGACTTCAAGCAGTCATCTCACCTTGGCCTCCCAGAGTGCTAGGATTACAGGTGTGAGTCTTTTATGCTTTCTAATTATGAGATTGCATGAGTTTACCACCCTATGTCTCCCCTCTTTGATGAGTGTTCGACACTTGGTACATATGGAATTTCACATAACCAGTAGAAGTTTTAGAAAGATACCTTGCACTCATTGTTGTTCAAAGACAAACCTTTCACCTCTTACATACAATATAAAGAAGTGTGTCGGATTTTGAAAGGCAAGGATAGTAAGCGTTCTATTGTTCATTCCTTTTGGTTGTGCTAGTCTGAGAAATAGAGGGGAAAAGATCCTGAGCTCTGAGTCATAGAACTAGGTTCAAATACCAGCTCTCTTTATCACTTCCTGATTATAAGCATGGACCTGTGTGGACATAATACGTAAAAAAGGTATAATAATTTCAGCCCACAAAGTTGTTATAAAATTAATACTCTGTCAAAAGCACTCAGCACAGTTTCTGCCATAGAAAATGCACAATCATGTTAGCTATTTTATGTGTTATTAAGGCATCCCACTAATGTTCAATTAGAGGTAATATGTCTTTGCAAAATGAGGAATAACACAGAGGTGAACAATATAGTCTACAACCTCATATAAGATATTTTTTGAACTTTTTCTTTTTTTCTATGTAAGTTTCTAATAAAGCAGATCTTGCCAAACTGATTTTTTCCATTTGTCATTTGCTGGAGGTTATAACTAGCAGTTTGAATAGGATATAGTTTTTGGAGGAGGAGAGGTTCATAGAGGATGCTGTTCCTTCACTTATCTGAGTGACTTGTTTTTGAGAAATTAAAAAAAAACCTAGATATTCAAGATAAAAACTATATATAAGTAACTACTTATGGTTCCTGTCTTTAAAGTATGAAAATAAAGTACTGTGCAGTTAAAAGATTTTTTAATCTCATTCAAGCTCAAGATATAGTTTGTCTTTTTAAATTCTGTGAAAGATAGTGAATGTTCATAGTTAGTTTCTAATTGCATGCAGATCTTTAATTTTTTTTGTCAGCCTTATTGCCTTAATCTGATATTTAGCACCTTCAAAAAATTGTTCAAGTCAATAAACAGAAAAAAGATCTTTATTTGGTTCTGTTACAAGATTCGCTCATTTAAACTTTAGTGAGCCTCCTTAAAATACGAATGATTACAGAAATCCGTATAACTTCCAGAGCCCTGTACATAGAGAAAGGGGAGAATTAACTCAATAACAGCAATGCCTATCATTAATCAGGTAGTATTTTGGGATATTTGTAGTGAGTTTTAATTAACTAAGTCATGTTATTTAGTAGTATGGATAATTCAGAAGTGGATGTTTTAAGAAACCTAATTTCAGTACTTAAGAAAAAATTTTTAGGGCCAGGCGTGGTAGCTCATGCCTGTAATCCTAGCACTCTGGGAAACCGAGGCGCAAGGATCACTCAAGGTCAGGCGTTCAAGACCAGCCTGAGCAAGAGCCAGATCCTGTCTCTACTAAAATAGAAAGAAATTAATTGGCTAACTAAAAATATGTAGAAAAAATTAGCCAGGCATGGTGGCCCATACCTGTAGTCCCAGCTACTCAGAAAGCTCAAGGAGGATCACTTGAGCCCAGGAGTTTGAGGTTGCTGTGAGCTAGGGTGACGCCATGGCACTCACTTTAGCCTGGGCAACAAAGTGTGATACTCTGTCTCAAAAAGAAAAGAAGGGAAAATTTTATAAAAACATTAAGATAGAAAGAGGCAGGCCGGGCGCGGTGGCTCACGCCTGTAATCCTAGCACTCTGGGAGGCCGAGGCTGGCGGATTGCTCAAGGTCAGGAGTTCAAAACCAGCCTGAGCAAGACCCCGTCTCTACTATAAAAATAGAAAGAAATTAATTGGCCAACTAATATATATATATAAAAAAAATTAGCCGGGCATAGTGGCGCATGCCTGTAGTCCCAGCTACTCAGGAGGCTGAGGCAGGAGGATCGCTTGAGCCCAGGAGTCTGAGGTTGCTGTGAGCTAGGCTGACGCCATGGCACTCACTCTAGCCTGGGAAACAAAGCAAGACTCTGTCTCAAAAAAAAAAAAAAAAAGAAAGAGGCAGATACTAGTAACTCTGCTTTATAGATGGAGAAATTGATACGAAGTTCAAACAATAATTTGAACTTAAATAAAAAGGACATACTGGTAAAAGGGACTCATATCAGTTTTTATTGGTAATGCTTTTTCTTCTAGAAAATTAAGGGTTCATTGTTGAGAAGATATTTATATGTTGCTAAATGATCTTGGAAGCATGGCCTATTATTTTAACCTATTGAATAAATAAAATATAGATAAATGTTGAACAAATAAATTTTGTATCCCAATACAAATTTTTGTATTTTGTATCCAAATACAAATATAAACTGTAAAATTTCAACATAGGCAACTGATTTATAGACCGTACCTATCTGTGAAGTATTGGCAGTGCTGCTTTGAAAGAGGTTTATAGCCCAGACAAGGTGGCTCACACCTATAATCCTAGCACTCTGGGAGGCCCAAGCGGGAGGATCACTTGAGCTCAGGAGTTTGAGACCAGCCTTCGCAAGAGTGAGACCCCATCTGTACTAAAAATAGTAAAAATCAGCCAGGTGTGGTGGTGTATGCTAATAGTCCCGGCTACTTGGGAGGCCAAGGCAAAAAGATCACTTGAGCTCAGGAGTTTGAGACTAGCTTGAGCAAGAGTGAGACCCCATCTGTACTAAAAATAGTAAAAATTAGCCAGGTGTGGTGGTACATGCTAGTAGTCCAGCTACTTGGGAGGCCAAGGCAAAAGGATCACTTGAGCCCAGGAGTTTGATTTTGCTGTGAGCTAGGCTGAGGCACTCTAGCCCAGGTGACATAGTGAGACTCTCTCAAAAAAAAAAAAAAAAAAAAAAAAAAAGGAAAAAAAAAGCAGTTTATAGCTCCCTGTGTTTGGAATGGATATATGGATGAGTATGTATGGAAGCTAAAATGAGACAGATTTTATAAGAACATATAGCTGCCAGAGCTGTCTGAAAATGGTAAAATGGTTTTCCTTAGAATATAGTTTCCTGTGTTCTGTTTGTCATAGACTAGACTGTCAGCTCGTATGCATTGAAAGGATTAGAGTCTGGTAGCACTTTTAATGATGTCTTCTAATCCTAAAATCATGAGGTTAACTAAGTGTACAGTGTTATCTTAAAGAGGGATAGAGAAAAGGAATTGCTAGGAAGTTTCTTTACAAAAAGACATGTTAATGGACTTTTTTCTCCCCCCAAATAACAGATTTTTTCCTATTTTTTGTACAATACTTTTTCATTCTAATATTTCCTTCTGTTGTAAAATAGCATTTCTATGTATTTTCCAAGGAACATAATTAATAACTTTATTAAAGGCCCTTCTGTCTTTTGGCTTTCGCTAGTTATAAGATAGAATGTATTTACCACAATATTATTCTAAAAATTTAGAGTTGTACCTTCAAGCAGTGATAAGATGAGAAGGAAAAGCTTTACTTGGATAGACTTTGGAGCAAAAGAGTGAAGTATGACCTACTTGATTATAGGCTCCTTCTTTGTACACTTAAGCCACCTTTTGATTTTTCCAAGTTACCAAATTATTTTTATTCACGAGTTGTAATTCCCTTCATTTAGCTCCTTTTTATTCACTGGTTTCCATGATCTGCCAGTCCACTTTTAAAATAGCCGCCAATTGACAGTGCTGCTTTGTTATTCTTCCCAGCTACTCTAGGGCTCCTGCCGATGATCTCAAATGCAGGAGCAGCAGAGGTGCTTTGAGAGAGAGAGAGAACACAATGTCAAAGAGTCCAGCGGGGGACCAGCAGATTGTGGGAAACCATGTGACTGTGTGATTCACATCTCCAAGGAGAGAGAACCGGTTGTTTCTGTGTCTAGATCTTCCCTGTTATGAGGATAATACCATCAATAATGTAATTTTAATTGCCTTGATGCTTTGACGCTGGCTTAAAAAAATAAAACTCAGCAGTGAAGTTACTGGTCATGTATAAGATTCAATAACACTGAATTTGATGACATTTAAATTGGGACAAAATAAGGACTAGGAGTTTCAAACTCTGATGTTTTAGGTATTGGGGTTGGTAACGTGTGTGTGTGTGTTTTCATATATGTGTGCGCGTGCGTGTGTGTGTGTATGTAGAGAGAGAGAAAGAGTCACTAAAATAGTCAACCAATTCTTTTGCCACCAACCTTAGATGACGTGATGCTATTTGGTTTGTATATTACTTCTAATAGTAAAACTCTTAAAAAGCTCACTTGAATAAAGCCATACTTAAACAATTAGAAAACACATTACTAAATTTCAAATTTTGACTTTAGGACATTGTTGCCAAGGGTCAAATCTTACCATGGATTAATTTCTTATTCTCTCTGTTACACAGTTGCTAATGAACTACAATTTCCTAATATGTTTTTGCATATATTTAGATCAAGGAATTTTCTTCAGTCCTTAGAACATGTAAGAGAGAAAGTCGGTAACATTAATGTTAGGAGAGCATAACATGGTCCTTTCTTTTAATCTATAATTCTAGGACGACATAGACAGCCTAAACCCAGTTCTCAGGGACAACCCGCAGCTTCATGAGGAAGTGAAAGTCTGGGTAAAGGAACAAAAGGTTCAGGAGATTTTTATGCAAGGTAACTATTTTGAAGTTATGCATTAATTTTTTTGGATCTAGGCAACTTATTATATTTGTCTTTGGTTGTTCAATTATTTGCAATATAAATCAAGGTTTAGTCTAATATTTTGAGTTATATATGGTCCAGGGAAAATAATAGCAGAATTATAATTTCAATACAAAGTTGCTAATTTTACTAGTTTACTAACTTATTTGAGCTAACATGCCTACCATGAAGTTATAGTCACCCAAGTGCTTTGTTGATAGAAAAAAATTCATTTTACGGAATGTGCTAGTCCTAGAGAAAGAAGCATTGTTTGCAGTAGAGGGCTGCCCAAAGCCATGATCGATTACCTTTGAAGAATGTTGTTAGTATCTGAAAAAAGTGGCCTTTTTCAGTGCACTTTCTTCAGCAGTTTACCAGTCTTAGTTTTGTTTCCCTTGTTTACTAAGTTACAGGTTTATCTACCACATGTGACCCTCAAACTGGTGAGGTTTTATAATTCTTACCAATTCCCTTTTCTATCAGTGCAATCATATATTATAAATACAAGCTTTTTGTGACATTGAATTGAAACTGAGACAGTATGGCATGAACTGGTGATATGTTGCTGAACATTTTTAAGAATGAAAGTTTGTTAAATTCCCACATTTATCTCAACCCTCAACTTCCATGCCATTAAGCATTAATAGATAATCCTCAATAGTTGTGACTGTTGCTTTACAGGGTTATATACAGGAGCAGATCATTTACTTGGTAAATTCTTAAGCTAAATATTCTTTAAACTTTACTATGGAGAATTTCAAACATACATACAAATAGAATATTTCAGTGAACTTCCATCTTTCTGTCTCCTTCCCCCAACAACTATCAAACCTTGCCTAATTCTGCCCTATCCATATCCCCTTTTATGTATACCAAGTTTTAGATTTCACCTCTTTCTATTAATTTTTTAAACAAAGCTGTCACACCACTATTATGCCAAAGAATTAATAGTTCCTTAATATAGAATACTGGGTAGTTGGTTCAAATTTCCATTTGTGTCATAAATGATTCAAACAGGTTTTGTTTTTAAAAATCAAAGGTCTAGTAGTCTACGCGTTGTGATAGTTTGGTATGTCCCCTTCATCACTCTTCCTCCTGCCCTCCTTTCCTTACAATTTCTTTGTTGAAGAAACTAGGCTGATTTTTAGTTTGTTTCTGTGTTGTATACTTAGAGGAGAAAAAGTGCAGGCAGTATAGTCCCTATCCATTCTAGGCAGAATTGTGTGAGGAACAAGCAGTATAGATGGTTTGTTAGTAGGAATTGAAAAGCGATCATATTTGGAGTTATTCTATAAGTATTTTCTATATTATTTAGAACAAATAATATGGAATCTTAATCTTTCCATAGTTGGAAAAGACTGAAGTTTGTATAATGGATTATGGCTAGTAAATAGTGTTTACCTATCACCTCCTTTAAATTATAACCAGTCAACATCTTCATTTTTCTCTAGATGAATGTATTTAATTTCCAGGAGATAGGTAATAAATACTTTTATAGATGTGTTAAATAATTTGTATATTTTAGGCTGATATTGCCATAGGTTTTTTTAAAAAATGGCAGATACGTATTGAACCGTTAATTTGGTATATTTGAATCTATTATAACTGTAGAAGAAAGAACATCAGCCTAGGAATCAGAAATATAAATTCAGTCCCAGCTCTTTGATTTAAACATTTACTTAGTCTATCAATCTCACTTTCTTCATTTTTATAAAAGGCATAACAATACTAAAGTTAGAAAGGATTAAATAAGCACATGGAAGTTTTGAAAGCACTTTGTAAATCGTTTATGTATAATACTGTTACTAAGGTACAGTTTTTTCACCTCACAGTTCTTGTTAAACTTTAAAGTACTTGATCATTTTAGTACCTATGAATTGAAAATAATTTTCATCTCCATTATTCTCTTCCATGGAGTCATGTTTTTTTAATTAGGCATATTTGAATATACACAGATATGTATCATTTAATATTGAATCTTTGCTCATTTTCTAAAAGCTGTCTATGTATAAGGATATAGATAACCTTTGAAAAAGTGAGTTTAACCCAAAAGTACATCATATTTCTTGTAAAAAATTCTTAGTGCTATCTTTATAAATTCACTTATCAATCTCTTCATGTTCTAAGACTTTTAGCATTTTTTTCTAGCTGTCTCAGAGGGTTCAAAATTTGTGGCTGCTTATGGTAACATTTTGGCATCTAGAAGACTTAGACATCAAGTTCCTGGTTACCTAGGAACTTTCCATTTCAGCCAGGTAGTCATCTATCCCACTCTTAGTAAGGTAGCTGTGTAACCTCACTACATTCTAGACCACTATAACTTTACATTTTGTACTGTTTGCTTATTAGCTCATGATCCCAGAAGCATTCTTTTCGTGTTAAAGTATTTCATCTCCATTGAATCAGGAAGTATGTATGTCTAGTATGTCCTGTAATGATAACTTTAGAATGATCTGTTCCAAAGGGTATTTACTTGTCTTCTAAAACACTTTTTTAAAAACTGATATTTGGGTATGATTATTATTCATCTATCAAATAGCTCATGTTTCTCTTAAAAGGTAGTTCTTATTATTATTAGAAAGGTAGTTCTTATTATTATGTCTCTATTTAAGATATCCCTATTTCTTGTGTTTCTTTTAAAGGTCCTTATTCCTTAAATGGATACAGAGTGAGAGTATATAGACAAGACTCTGCCACCCAGTGGTTTACTGGCATAATTACTCATCATGATCTCTTCACTCGCACCATGATCGTTATGAATGATCAGGTAAATAGTTCAACTGATATTTTTGTAGAGATTTTTATAGTTCATATAGTCCATGCCAAAAAAAAAATGCATCACGAGTTTGACTAAATACTTTTAATCTTTAGGATTTTTAGTTATATAATCATAATAAATTTAAATGCAGCTGATGTTACATAGAGGTCATTTCAGGTCACAGGGAGATAGTGATGCCAAGTTTATTTCAACACTGATAAAATCAATCGCTAAAATAGAGGCACCAGACTCTCTTAATTGATTAGTCTTCTTTTTTTTTTTATCCTTAGGTTAGCTAAAATTTTCTTTCTCAGAGTCTCAGTTCTGTCTCTCTAATAATAAAAGTATTTCCCAAATGGTTTCTTTTCACTAATGAAAACTTTTAATGCACGCTTAGTTCTCACATCAAATTTCAGCCATGGTGTGCTCACTTAAGTTTTATGGCAAATCTTATGGATGCTACAGAGTTTTAAGTCTTGAAATGTGAAAAAAAATGTTCACTTTTAAATGTCCACTTGTTTGTTTTTGTGGAAAACATAGATATTTACACCTTTGTGCCTGATTAGATTCTGAAGTGTATCCGATAGAGCCCTTTTATAAGCAATTCAAATACTTTGGTTAAAATTTTAGTCAAAATGCTAAATAAATTATATTTTTTCCTTAAAAGGTGACAATATTGCCGTGAATTTTTTTTTTTTTTTTTTTTTGAGACAGGGTCTCGCTTTGTTGCGCAGGCTAGAGTGAGTGCCGTGGCATCAGCCTAGCTCACAGCAACCTCAAACTCCTGGGTTCAAGCAATCCTGCTGCCTAAGCCTCCCGAGTAGCTGGGACTACAGGCATGTGCCACCATGCCCGGCTAATTTTTTCTATATATATTAGTTGGCCAATTAATTTCTTTCTATTTATAGTAGAGACAGGTCTCGCTCTTGCTCAGGCTGGTTTCCAACTCCTGACCTCGAACAATCCTCCCGCCTTGGCCTGCCAGAGTGCTAGGATTACAGGGGTGAGCCACCGCGCCCGGCCTGCCTTGAATTTTTATAATAGTTCTTTCTTTAACCACATTTTAAAAATTATTCATTTGCACAATTTTTGTCTTTTTTCTTCTTCCTGGATTCTACCTTTTAATTTTATCTTAGAGCTGAGCTGCTTTTTGGAAATTACTTCATATTTTTAAAATGCATATTATAACTTGGCATCCATACTTTTTTTTTGTAGTATCACACCTGTTGGCATCTATAGTCTTGATTAATTCTTATCTTTGTTTTTCAAGGTGAACTTACAGTGGATATTTTTGCTTTTAATTCTTGGTTAGCAACTGAAACAGTTTCAGAAGGTTAAAAAGGTAATTTTATCATTAGTGATTAGAATGGATGATTGTAAGTCTGACAGTGTCTTATAAATTAAGGATCCCAACTGATTGGTAAACATCTCTGCTAAGTGAAGAAATTGTACCAAATAGCACATTGGTTAGCTCATTGGATTTAATTTTTGTTTTTGTTTTGTGTCATGGATTAGGTACTAGAACCACAGAATGTCGATCCTTCTATGGTTCAAATGACCTTTCTAGATGATGTTGTTCACTCTTTGTTAAAAGGTGAAAATATTGGCATTACATCACGTCGCAGGTCTCGTGCCAATCAAAATATCAACGCTGTTCACGTATGTATGTTAATAGGGGTACATTTTTGTAAAATATTTTTCTTTAGGCTACTTAGAACGAGGTAGTAAACAATCATTGTTAATTGGTTATTTTTAGGGTCATTATACACGTGCACAAGCAAATAGTCCCAGACCAGCAATGAATTCCCAAGCTGCTGTACCAAAACAGAATACACACCAGCAACAGCAACAAAGAAATATTCGTCCAAATAAGAGGAAGGGCTCAGATAGCAGTATACCAGATGAAGAGAAGATGAAGGAAGAAAAATACGATTACATATCACGAGGTAAAACCCGCTGCTTTTTTTTTTTAGGGAAATGAGAACAAAAATATATTTTAAATATGTTTATTTAGTATTGATTATGAAAAATAAGACTGTTCTTTTCTTTTAATACTACAGAAAATCCTAAAGGTAAAAACAAACACTTGATGAATAAAAGAAGAAAACCTGAGGAGGATGAAAAGAAACTAAATATGAAAAGACTTCGAACTGACAATGTTTCAGACTTTTCTGAGAGCAGTGACTCAGAAAATTCAAATAAGAGAATAATAGATAATCCTTCAGAGCAGAAGCCAGAGAATGAATTGAAAAATAAAAATACTTCAAAGATAAATGGAGAAGAAGGAAAATCCCAGAATAATGAGAAGGCAGGAGAAGAGACACTATTAGATAGCCAGCCTCCCTGGGATCAAATACAGGAAGATAAAAAACATGAAGAAGCAGAGAAGTGGAAGTCTGTTGATACTCAGCTTCAAGAAAAAATGATTATCCATTCATCAGAACAGGTCATACTTTCTGATCATAATCCTAATGATTCACTTCCTCAGGAATGCAATATGGATAAAACACATGCAGTGGAATTATTACCAAAGGAGAAGTTTGTATCCAGACCACCTACACCAAAATGTGTTATTGATATTACAAATGACACTAATTTAGAAAAGGTGGCTCAGGAAAACTCAAGTACCTTTGGCCTTCAGACACTTCAGAAAATGGATCCTCACATTAGTGATTCAAAATCAATTGCAAATGCAAAATACTCAGAAACAGCAAAACAAGATTCTGATCAGAGCTGGGTCACTGATGTAGTTAAAGTGGATTTAACCCAGTCAAGTGTTACAAATGCTTCTTCAGGAAATGATCACCTGAATATGGAAAAAGAGAAAAACCAATATATCTCTTACATGTCATCTTTAAGTACAGTTTCTGTCATGGAAGATAAGCTGCATAAGCGAAGTCCTCCTCCAGAGACTATAAAATCTAAACTTAATACTTCAGTAGTAGAGGCTCATAAGACAAAATCCAATCCCTCACCTGAAGTTGTTAAACCCAAAATAACCCATTCTCCTGATTCTGTAAAGTCTAAGACCTCTTATGCGAACAGCCAAACTACTGGTGAAAGAAGATTGGCAAGTAAGATAGAACATGAGTTATCAAGATGCAGTTTTCATCCAGTTCCTACTAGAGGCAGTACATTGGAAACTACAAAGAGCCCTCTAATCATCGATAAAAATGAGCATTTCACAGTTTACAGAGATCCTGCACTTATTGGGTCAGAAACAGGAGCTAATCACATTTCACCTTTCTTAAGCCAGCATCCTTTTCCTCTTCATTCCTCATCCCATAGAACCTGTTTGAATCCAGGTACCCATCACCCTGCCTTAACTCCTGCATCCCACTTACTTGCTGGATCATCTAGTCAAACACCATTACCTACCATTAACACTCACCCTCTTACTAGTGGGCCACACCATGCTGTTCATCACCCTCATTTACTTCCCACTGTGTTACCTGGAGTGCCTACTGCCTCCTTACTTGGTGGCCACCCACGACTAGAGAGTGCTCATGCCAGCAGCTTGAGCCACTTAGCACTAGCACACCAGCAACAGCAACAGTTACTACAGCACCAGTCACCTCATCTTCTTGGACAAGCTCATCCTTCTGCTTCATATAATCAGCTTGGACTTTATCCAATTATTTGGCAGTATCCAAATGGAACACATGCATACTCGGGACTTGGTTTGCCTTCTTCTAAGTGGGTTCACCCAGAAAACACAGTTAATGCTGAAGCTTCATTAAGGAGGGTAAGTTTACACTGTGGTGTGCCACATATCAGTGTATATTTATTAATCCACGTGTTTAAGTGCTTTTTTAATATCCCATATTTTTAGGTCATTTTCTATTATACAAACAATTATTTTTCCATGTGCTTAGTAACCTCAGCAGTGAAAGTGGAAATCTCAGAAAAGCCTATTTATAAAGAGTTAGAGTATAATATTTATTTATTATAAATTTAGGTTTCTTGTATATATCCATAATTATTTTTCTTAGCTAAATTTCTAGAGGTGAAATTTCTGGGTTAAAATTTATATTAAATCAAGGGTATTTGTTTGATTTTTTTTGTTGAGACAGGGTCTCTGTTGCCTGGTCTGGAATGCAGTGGCATGATCATAGCTCACTGCAACCTCAAATTCCTAGGCTCCAGTGATCCTTCTGCCTCAGTCTCCCAAGTAGCTGGGACTATAGGTGTGAGCCACTGTGCCTAGCCGACAATTTGTTTTTAAAAAGTGATTTGATAATGTATATCAAAAACCTTACTATTTTGTGTCCAGGCCCAGTAGCTCATGCCTATAATCCTAGCACTTTGGGAGGCCGAGGCAGGAAAATCACTTGAGGCCAGGAGTTCAAGAGCAGCCTGAGCAATATAGTGAAGCCTTTGTCTCTACAAAAAATAGAACAATTAGCTAGGTGTGGTGGTACATGCTTGTAGTCCTAGCCTCTCAGGAGGATGAGGCAGGAGGATCACTTCAGCCCAGGAGTTTGAGGTTACAGTGAGCTATGATCACACCATTGTACTCTAGCCATGGCAATAGAGCAAAACCCTATCTCAAAAATAAGCAAAATTCTTATATTCCACTACTGAATATTTGTATATTAATGATATATCACAAGGTGTAACTCTTTTAATACCCTTCTTCCCTTATGGGTGCCCAGGGTTGGAGATTCCTAGTATTTGGGAGTAAATTTGCACCTGAGATTCTCCTTACCTAATGTAGTATTGCTGAACATGGTGGGTTTCTCTAGCAAAGAGGTTTGTGGTTTCTCTAGCAAATTGATTTTTATACTACAAAATAGTTGTTAAAAACAATACCAGCCCTAGTATCAAAAGTGAAGAAATGAGCTGGACGCAGTGGCTCATACCTGTAATCCTAACTAACACTCTGGGAGGCCGAGGCGGGTGGATCTTTTGAGCTCAGGAGTTCGAGACCAGCCTGATCAAGAGTGAGACCCCGTCTCTACTAAAAATAGAAAGAAATTAGCTGGACAACTAAAAATATATAGAAAAAATTAGCTGGGCATGGTGGCTCATGCCTGTAGTCCTAGCTACTCGGGAGGCTGAGGCAGGAGGATCACATCAGCCTAGGAGTTTGAGGTTGCTGTGAGCTAAGCTGATGCCACAGCACCTAGCCCGGGCAACAGAGTGAGACTCTGTCTCAAAAAAAAAAAAAAAAAAAAAAAGTGAAGAAATGAATGTCACTATTAAACTCCCAGGACACAGTCTTGTCCTTTGTACTATCCACGATACTCTTCAAGTATCCCCCAGAAGTTCTTTTTAATGCCTTTTTTTGTTTATATGTTTTTGTGGTTAAAAACACATAATATTAAATTTACCATCCTAACCATTTTTAAGTGTATAATATAGTACCATTAACACTTTTCACATTGTTGTGCAGCAGGTCTCCAGAATTTTTCATCTTGTAAAATTGAAACTATATTTATTAAACACTAAATCTCCCTTCCCCTAGCCTTTGGCAACCACCTTTCTACTTCCTGTTTCTATAATTTTGAGTACTTTAGATTTCATATGAGTGGAAATCATACAATATTTATTCGTTTGTTACTGGCAATGTCCTTGAGGTTCATCCATGTTGTGGCATGTGATAGGATTTATCTGTCAACGGACACTTGGGTTGCTTTCACCTCTTGGCTTTTGCTTATAATGCTACAGTGCACATGGGAGTTTTTAAAACCTTTTTTTGAGACAGTCTCACTCTGTTGCCTGGGCTAGAGTGCCGTGGCGTCAGCCTAGTTCACAACAACCTCAAACTCCTGGGCTCAGGCGATCCTCCTTCCTCAGCCTCCCGAGTAGCTGGGACTACAAGCATGTGCCACCATGCCAAGCTAATTTTTTCTATATATTTTTAGTTGTTCAGATAATTTCTTTCTATTTATAGTAGAAATAGAGTCTCCCTCTTGCTCAGGCTCGTTTTAAACTCCTGACATTGAGCGATCCGCCCATCTCTTGGCCTCACAGAGTGTTAGGATTACAGGAGTGAGCCACTGAGCCTGGCCTACAACCTTCTTAATGTCATCTTTCTTGACAGCTTTTTGAAGTTGAGTGAGATCACAGTTGGGGGTGGTGATTTAGAAGACAATGCTAGTGACTTTCTCCTTTACTTCAGGGATAATATTTCTTACATATAGCATTGGAAATGCCTGTATAGATGCAAAGAATAGTATTCATCATGCCAAAAGTTTGTTAGAGAAACTGTTGTATTTTGGGTAGCAGTGATGACATACATACACTGTGGTCATGAGTCTTTCTATCAGTTCAAAGTTATTGGATAGATGACTTTGGTGGTAAGTGGTTGGTGGTACAAGATACAGTTCTAACAATTTTGAAAGGTATTTCTTGTGGCTGATTCCTATTGCAAACATTAACTCTTTTTAGCTCCACCTTCGTATCAGCTTCGGCATTCTTTAGTAAAGTCACCAGTGATTGCCATAATTTATTCTACACCAGCATCACTGCATTTGGTGTTGGCAAAATCTCAGTTTAGAGTCATGCTTCCGTTGATCACTAGCTTCTCGCCCATTCCAATTCTTGATGTTGCCATTGATCTCGCAGTAGGTACAATCATATTAGAATGTGTACATCAGATAGTCAAAGTCAGTGAAGAGTCGTTAATCACTACGTTATCCCCTTTGCCAAAATCGAAAGTAGGCCTGGTGATGCAGATGCCTAGTGCACTCACATTTTTACCCTGACTCTTCACTCTGGTGTCATGAATGTAGCTGTAGCTGCACAGGTAGAAGAGCACAAGGGAGCCCAAAAGCTGGCTAATAGCTTTGAATCTTCTTTACTTCCAAACTCTGGAAAATAAACCTAAGTAACTGTTTAAAATGACTTGAGTCTAAGATTATTTGCCTTGGGAAGAAGATAGATAGACCGACAGGCAGGCAGGCTGGCTGGCTTGGGGAAGGAGTTTTACTCAGTATATGTCATATGTATGTAGACTGAGACCATGACTGTCCAGCTTCTATGTTTATAGGAACATAAAATGTCTTAACTGCTCATAAATGTATTAAACTAAAAACAGATGTATTACATTTTTATTTATTTATTTTTAATTATTTTAATTTTTTCTTTTCTTTTTTCTCAGCTTTAGGCAGTTGCTGTTCAACTATAGATTTTTATTTATGTAAAATTATAAAGGAATTAAATTTAAATAACATTTTGAGCAAAAAGGAAGATCTCTTACCCCTAGTATTATAACCAAAAGTGAAGAAACAGTATAAGCACAACACGTTAGATTAGAAAATAATTTTGAATGTTATTTTACACAGCAAAATCTTTGTTATCATTGCTATAATTGATTGCAATTTAAGATTTCTGGATCTTGTAGAACTGAGGCCATTTGAGACATTGTATATTTGAATGATTCTTATGTGTGTATATATTTTTCTCATGTGAGGTTTATAGCTAAGTGTATGTTTTTAATCTAATTTTATAACAGTATATCTCTTTTCTTTTTCTTTTCCTTTTCCTTTTCCTTTTCTTTTTTTTATTTTTCGTGACAAGAGTCTCACTCTGTTGCCTAGGGTAGAGTGGAGTGGCATCATCACAGCTCACCACAACCTCAAACTCCTGGGCTCAAGCGCAGTATATGTTTATGATATCATATTATGTTTGTATTATCATTTTGAGATAAAATTTATTCCCTTTGTTAAAACCAGAGGTGATTGTATTTTTCTGATATTTGACTATCCTATTGACAAACTCATAAAACGTGTTCTAGAAAAATGTCAGTGTAGAAACAATCCTTAACATGAAATTAGATGGTTGTATGTCTCCACTCAGATTGCTGTCATTGCATACTCAGTTATGAGAAAGACACCTTATATTGACATATAAAACTAACTTCGTTAGTCTTCCACGCCTCCAAGTTTAATGGTCAAATGGGGGGAGTACATTTGGGTTTTGAAAATGTAATTATCTGCCAATTGTCAGTAAATTGTTACATTGAAAAAGCTAATTATTTTTAATGACAAAAACTGGCAAATGAACTTGATTATAATTTCTCTTTCTAGTCAAATGTATTTTAGGAATAACATTCTGTTTTTGCTATTTACAACATATATTCTTTTACTGTTAGTAAGCTAGGTTCTGTGTACAGCATTTATAGTAAGCTAAAGGCACTGATTTTAAGATCTTTTAGTAAAATAACAAATTTCTAAAATTACATTTTAATGCTAGTTAATTTTCTACATAATTTGGAAAAATAGATATAATTATGTTACTTAATTGAATATTTCTCCTAAGATACATTTAGAAAAGATATGGGTTTTATAAATACTGATATTAATGTTGTACTGTGATACTGTGTTTACCTTTTTCTGTAACTGAAGTCTAGATTTTTTTTTTAATAGAATTCTCCCAGTCCTTGGTTACATCAGCCCACCCCTGTGACCTCTACAGATGGTATTGGATTACTTAGTCACATTCCTGTCAGACCTTCTAGTGCAGAGCCTCATCGGCCTCTTAAAATTCCAGCGCATTCCAGTCCACCGTTGACGAAAACTTTAGTAGATCATCATAAAGAGTAAGTTCACCCATGCTTAAAAATTATGAGTACCTTATCTTTCATGCTGTTTCTTAATTTACTCTTTAAACAGTTAATATTAAGTTAATCAATGTCTTAAAACTAGGCTTTGAAGAAGTATTGTTCTGTTTTGATATGCCTTCTAATTTACTTGATATATTAGAGTGTATGCCACGATATATTTTACTTTCATAATAGAATAATGTTGCATAGAAGCTGTCTTTGTATTTTGCAAGATAAAGCGATTACAGGATTCTTTGTATATTTCCTTTACAGAGAATTGGAGAGGAAAGCTTTTATGGAACCGTTACGGTCTGTGGCATCCACATCAGCAAAAAATGATCTGGATCTAAATAGGTCACAGTCTGGAAAAGATTGTCACCTGCATAGACATTTTGTGGATCCAGTATTAAGTCAATTACAGAGGCCACCCCAGGAGACTGGAGAGAGATTAAACAAATATAAGGAGGAACACCGTCGAATTCTTCAAGAAAGTATTGATGTTGCTCCCTTTACAACTAAAATTAAGGGGCTTGAGGGTGAAAGAGATAGTTATTCCAGAGTAGCATCATCATCATCTAGTCCTAAAAGCCATGTCATCAAACAAGATACAGATATAGAACGCTCAGTATCAGAACTTTATAAAATGAAGCACTCGGTTCCTCAGAGTTTGCCCCAAAGTAACTATTTCACTACATTGTCTAATAGTGTGGTCAATGAACCACCAAGATCATACCCATCCAAAGAAGTTTCAAATATTTACAATGAAAAGCAGAGTAACGCCCTTGCAGCAGCAGGTAATCCTCAAACCCTGACTTCGTTTATGTCATCTCTTTCAAAGCCGCCACCTTTGATCAAACACCAACCAGAAAGTGAAGGTTTAGTAGGCAAGATACCAGAACATCTTCCCCATCAGATTGCCTCTCACTCAGTAACAACCTTCAGAAATGATTGTAGGAGTCCTACCCATTTGACAGTTTCTTCTACAAATACACTCCGCAGTATGCCTGCTTTACATAGAGCACCAGTATTTCACCCACCAATCCATCACAGCCTGGAAAGAAAGGAAAGCAGCTATAGTAGCCTTTCCCCTCCAACTTTAACTCCAGTGATGCCAGTAAATGCTGGTGGGAAAGTTCAAGAATCACAAAAACCTCCAACTCTAATACCTGAGCCAAAAGACACTCAGGCAAATTTTAAGAGTTCTTCTGAACAGACTTTGACAGAAATATGGAGACCTAATAATAACCTCAGCAAAGAGAAAGCTGAATGGCATGTGGAGAAAAGCAGTGGAAAATCACAGGCTGCTATGGCATCTGTCATTGTACGTCCACCTTCGAGTACAAAAATTGATAGCATGCCAGCAATGCAATTATCTTCTAAAGATCGAGTTAGTGAAAGATCTTCAACTGGGACAAATGAAACAGAATGCCTCAAACCAGCAGAATCTGGAGAGACTGGAAGAATCATTTTGCCAAATGTGAATTCAGATAGTGCTCACACAAAATCTGAAAAAAACTTTCAGGCTGTCTCACAGAGCAGTCTTCCCAGTTCAGCCATGTCTGCTGTAAATACCATGTGTAATACCAAAACAGCTGTATTCACATCTGCTGCCACTACTGCCAGTGTTTCCAGTTGGGGTGGTTCAGAAGTAATTTCCTCTTTATCAAATACCATTTTGGCCTCTACATCCTTAGAATGTGACTCTTCAAAAAATGTCAATCAGTCAATGGCTCAAACACAAGAATGCAAGGTCAGCACCACAGCTCCAGTTACAGTAGCCAGTAGTAAGACAGGAAGTGCTATTCAGCCCAGTTCTGGGTTCTCAGGCACAACTGATTTTATCCATTTAAAAAAGCACAAGGCAGCATTGGCTGCAGCTCAGTATAAAAGTAGTAATGTCAGTGAGACTGAACCTAATGCTGTGAAAAATCAGACATCTTCAGCCTCCCTTCCCCTGGATAGCACCGTAATCTGTAGTACAATTAACAAAGCAAACTCTGTAGGAAATGGGCAAGTATCCCAGACAAGTCAACCGAACTACCATACTAAGCTGAAAAAGGCTTGGCTTACTAGACATTCAGAAGAAGATAAAAATACTAATAAAATAGAAAATTCAGGGAATTCTGTGTCAGAAATTATTAAGCCATGTTCTGTCAACTTAATAGCCTCTACATCTAATGATATACAAAATAGTGTAGATAGTAAAATTATAGTTGATAAATATGTAAAAGATGATAAAGCCAATAGGAGAAAAGCCAAAAGAACTTACGAATCTGGCTCTGAAAGTGGAGACTCAGATGAAAGTGAAAGTAAGTCAGAGCAAAGGACTAAAAGGCAACCTAAGCCAACATACAAAAAGAAGCAAAATGATTTGCAGAAGAGAAAAGGTGAAATAGATGAAGATTTGAAACCCAATGGAGTTCTCAGCAGAAGTGCCAAAGAGAAAAGTAAATTGAAGTTGCAAAGCAACAGTAATAGTAAGTCAATTACTTTGTTTTTTCTCTGATAGTGTTCTGAGTGTTTTAACAGTAATGATGTGGTTCTTTAAAGGTTAGTGAGCTTAACGGCATCTTTTGCCTTTATTTTCATGCCTTGGTTTTAGGTATATGCTCATTAATATCATTTCTGCATTTCACAAGTATCCTATAAGAGAAAAGGAGAGAAGATTTATTCCTCCATTTTTAAGAGACTTGTAGAAATACATTTGTTTTCCCTAGCACTCACTGTAGGTAATGTGTGTAACCCAATTTTTAATTTAGCAGTTTTACATAATTGTTTGTTTTTTTTTTTTTCTTTGAGACAGAATCTCGCTTTGTTGCCCAGGCTAGAGTGAGTGCCGTGGCATCATCCTAACTCACAGCAACCTCAAACTCCTGGGCTCAAGCGATCCTCCTGCCTCAGCCTCTTGAGTAGCTGGGACTACAGGCATGCGCCACCATACCCGGCTCATTTTTTCTATATATATATTAGTTGGCCAATTAATTTCTTTCTATTTATAGTAGAGACGGGGTCTCGCTCTTTGTCAGGCTGGTTGTGAACTCCTGACCTCGAGCAGTCCGCCCGCTTTGGCCTCCCAGAGTGCTATGATTACAGGCGTGAGCCACTGCGCCCAGCCCATAATGACGTTTTGATCAACTGTAGAATGTGTGTATGACAGTGGTCCCATTAAGATTATAATGCTGTATTTTTACCATACCTTTTCTATGTTTAGATACACAAGTGCTTAACATTGTGTTACACTTGTCTCCAGTATTCAGTATGGTAACATGCTGTACAGGTCTGTAATCTAGGCGCAATATACCATCTAGGTTTGTATAAATACATTCTGTGATGTTTCCACAATGAGAAAATCCTCAGGATGTATTTATTTCTCATAACGTATCCTCATTGTTAACTGATGCATGACTGTATTTGTACATAACCCATGCACATCCTCCTGCATACTTTATATCATCTCTAGATTACTTATCTAACACAGTGCTTGCACATCACTTCATTCATGTGGATTCAACATGGCAAATTCAGGTTTTACTTTTTGGAACTTTGTAGAATTTTTCCCGCCCAGTATTTTTGATCAGTGGCTAGTTGAATCTATGGATGTGGGACCCACAGTTATGGAGGGCTGGCTATTCTTCTGAATAATATGAATGTGGCCTATATTTCACCTTTATCTGGTGGAAAATTGGAAGCTTATTGAAATTATCATCTGTTTAATAATGCTGCTCATTTTAACAGTCCTTAACAAATGGGTAAAAGGGAGAGGCTTGTGGTTTGTGTGTTCATTTCTGTGTTCAAGAAGAATTTCCATAATAAGTTATAGCTTCAACACTGATATATATGTTTCTTTTGTGGCTGTGGCTGGACAAAATAAGTGATACTTAACAGTAATATTCACTATAAAGTGTTTCTATATGTTTTTACTCTAGAAGTAGTTTTTCTCAGTTTGTTTATTTCTTTTTAGGTATGTTCCACAATACAGAAAGCACTTAATAGTTCACTGTATCCATGTGTTCATCCACATAAAATATATGAAATATGTGACAATGTGGACACTCAAGAAGTACTTTCACAAGCACTCGGATGCTTGGAGGCTCTTATTTATGGCATTTCTCTGAGGTTTTCTCACATGCTTATGTGGAAACCAGAGGCAAAGTGAAGGAGAGAAAAACAGGAGGATGGAATCATAGAAAAGGACAGTCAGAAAGTGAAAGAAGGACGAGCTCAACTAGAGACAGAGAGACTGACTGACTGAAATGCAAATATAGTCAGAAGACAGGGAGATTGACAACGAAGAATACCTGCCATTTATTTGAATATTGGATTATATACAATATTGCTTTTTCTCATGTGTTCTTCTTACTATCATCACCACTCCCCCCATGAACTTATAATAGATTTAGTGTGGTCAATTATTGTCTTCTGTCTCACATAACATTTCCTTTGGTGTTGGGTATTCAAATACTTTAGTTAAACTTACAGAAAAATAAAACAGATAGGAACCTTCCAGCTTTTAACACTAGAAAACTCTTGTGAAGGTAAATTTATAAATTAACTCTTAATGAAGTACATACTTTCTTTTTATCTTGAGACTGAATGTTCATATTTCCAAGTAGGAGTTCTAACACAGGCCACAATGAGTGCCTTTATTCCCATAAGTTGCGATGTCAGATCTCCTCTATTTGGTAACTAGCGTTTACATTCAGAGAAGCTATTTATCCTATTTGTTCACCAAGTCCAAAGTAATATTAAGTCACTATTAAATGCCATCTATTAATTATGGGCAAAGTATACTTTTATTCTGAGGTGTCTAGAAAAGTTCTTTTTAAAAAAAATTTTTTTTCTAGAGACAGTGTCTCACAATGTTGCCCAGGCTGGAGTGCAATGGCTAATTATAGGTGCAATCATAGTGCACTGCAGCCCCAAACTCCTGGGCTCAAGCAATCCTCCTGCCTCAGCCTCCTAAGTTAGAAAAGTTCTTTAAATTGGGAGCTGTCATAAGTCAAGGAATTTATAAACCTGAGTGGATTATCTACTTTTTGGATTAAATGTGACCATTTTCCTTCTAATGTTTAGTGGGGTTGTCATCAGTCATGGTCAATCAAAAAGAGTTAAGCTTATACTTAGAGGATGTATTATGATTACGTACACTATTATACATTTGTAATTATATATTTTATACATACATAGTATATTTCTCAATACATTCTAAAGGCAGATTAATAGATTTTGCTGTATCTACTGGTTTGAAATGTCTTCATATCTGCTGCCTTTTGTTTCTGTTAATTAAAAGTTGGCTGCTTTTCCATGACTCATTTTTACATAATTTTATTTTATAACCTGAAATTACCCACCATATTTAAGTATGTCTGTAAGTCCTATGATATACAACCAATTAACTATGATCAGAGTTAATTTCTGTATCTCCAAAAAATATTTTTAAGGGGATGGAATATCAGAGATTAAAGGTTGGCATTTATGTGTCTCTTAATTTTCTTCCTCCCCAATTGCTTGAGCAGCTATTTGTGGATTTGCTAACAGAGAGCTAGGGTTTAAAATGTTCTTATGAAAGAAGAAATATCCATTGAGTTAGGTATTTTTTGTTGACTAAGTATATTAATCTCAAACTTTGAGTTTAGATATTGCCAGTAGATATATAGAATTGAAGGATGAAATTATATTTACTGTACAAATACTATAGCAGTTAAATTTATAAAAGGAGTTAGCTACACTCATGTTTGGCCTAGTCTAGAAGCAAAAACTGTAATATCAAAAGTTCTCCATATGATTGGACCTTCCTGTCTTTGTAATTCATCCTTTTTTTTTTCCTTTAAAAGATCTTAGTGCCTATTTTGTGTCACATAATTGAGATTTGCTTTGAAATGTCTGGTTCTTTATTATAGTGCTGTTGAAATTGTTAACAGTGGTATGGTGATCTATACTCTGAACTGTTCCATTATCTGGAATTAAAAGCATATTGGTTAAAGTTATTTTCTAGTCAAAATATAATAGATTGCATTTAGTTTATTTTAGTGTAATAGATTAAAAAGTAAATAAATGATTAAAAGCAAATGTGCCAAATAAAGATTTATCAGCAGTATAACAATTCAATCATTTAGTCTGACTTTTAAAAGCTCTGAACTTTTTGTACCAATCCATAGGAAAAATCTGTCTTATATACAATGGAGGAAATATAAACCTTTTACATAAGCGGGGTGGGGGGGATAGATAGTGTATGTCCATGTGTGTATATGCATGTGTGTTTCTCTAGTGGATTAAGCTAAATGGCTCCTTGTCCTAAGTTAGAGACAGAAGATAAGGGAAAGCATGTAATTATAAAGAATCAGACTACAATTCTAGAAGTGCTTAATAATTAGATGCCATTTCAAATGGGCTACTCTATATTCTAAACACAGTACTTTATCTAGAAAGATATATGATCATTCTGTAATTGTACTGCTTGTACTATCAACAAATAAGTAATAGTGGAGCTCTGGACCAGAGTTTTGCTACAAGTCTCTGCTAGAAAGAACTAGTCTCAGGAGAATAGTACCTCTCCACAAAAGGAGCATGATTAGAAAATGCAAATGTAGGTTAGAAGACG
Organism: Mirza zaza; assembly: GCA_008750895.1. Classification (NCBI taxonomy): domain Eukaryota; kingdom Metazoa; phylum Chordata; class Mammalia; order Primates; family Cheirogaleidae; genus Mirza; species Mirza zaza. The sequence goes on along the minus strand of VSMD01138833.1, from coordinate 68,186 downwards.
CAGGGTAGGAAATATAGTTTATTCTTTCAACATGACAAATAGCAAACTATATAAATCTATTGTCTGATATTAGCTGTATTAATATGGGTGGAATAAGTACACTTACAAACTAGAGTCAACAAATATTTGCTAGTCCCGACCTAGTTTGCTTTTAAATGAATATATTTTTTTAATTTAATAGTCAAAACTTAATTTGGGGAGCTCCTCATGTTCTAGAGATTCCTCCTGCTCTATAGATGAGTGATTACTTGAGCCAATGTTCTTAATACTTGTTAGGCTCAACCTAACAAATGTGATGGAGCAATGATGTAGAGTACATAAATGAACTGACTTTTTTCTTTTGCAGATATTAGACTACACTTTTTTTCCTTTACTCTTACTCAATGTTTTTTTCCTTTTCATCAATAAAGACAGCTGAGTTGATATTGGCTTCTTTCCTTCTTTGTTTCTTCCTTCCTTCCTTCCTTTTTTTTTTTTTTTTGGAGACAAGGCCTTACTTTGTCACCCAGGCTGAAGGGCTGAAGTACAGTGGCACAATAATAGCCTCCCAGGTAACTAGGACTACAGGTGTGGGCCACCATAACTGGTTAATTTTTCTATTTTTTGTAGAGGTGGAGTCCTGCTATGTTGCCGAGGCCAGTTTTGCACTCCTGGCTTAAGCAACCCACCAAATCCTCCCAAAGTGCTAGGATTATAGGTATGAGCCACTATGCCCAACCAGTTTTCTTCCTTTTACTTTTTTCAAACCTTTTTATTTGTCTACAGCAAGGGTCCTCAAACTTTTTAAACAGGGGGCCAGTTCACTGTCCCTCAGACCATTGGACAGTGCGCACTGTGGGCCTGGGACGAGTGGGATGCTAAGCAGGACAGGCAGCTGCGGCAAAAACACCCAGCAGGCCAGATAAATGTCCTAGGCGGGCAGCATGTGGCCCCGTGGGCCATGGTTTGAGGACTCCTGGTCTACAGGGTGCTGCTTCCATCAATATGTTGATTTCAAATGCAGGGAACTAAGGTAAAGATATTAGGAGAAATATCTTAGGCCCTTTTCTTTCAAATACAGGTTTTTTAAAATCACTTGTCTCAGTGAGCCACACTTAGAAAATCAGATTAAGTATTTCAGTAGAAATATGTTAAACTAGCATGTAGGCCGGGCATGGTGGCTCACGCCTGTAATCCTAGCACTCTGGAGGCCTAGGCGGACGGATTGCTCGAGGTCAGGAGTTCGAAACCAGCTTGAGCGAGACCCCATCTCTACTAAAAATAGAAAGAAATTAATTGACCAACTAAAAATATACATAAAATTAGCCGGGCATGGTGGTGTATGCCTATAGTCCCAGCTACTCGGGAGGCTCAGGCAGTAGGATCGCTTGAGCCCAGGAGATTAAGGTTGCTGTGAGCTAGGCTGACGCCACGGCACCCACTCTAGCCTGGACAACAAAGTGAGACTCTGTCTCTAAAAAAATAAACAAACTAGCATGTAATTTCTAACTATAAATACTTGATCTTTAGGTTCTTACTGTGGATTTTGAAAGAGCTTCCTCCTAGGTAAACCAAATTTCAGTGTAGAAAGGATTGTATTTTTAGTTATGTTTTACATAGAGTATGAATGATTCTCATGTTTGCTAGTATACATATATAAATATTTAATATGTAAAGAGTTCAGTCAGCTGGAAAATTTACGCAATTCTGCATTTCCAGAATACTAACATAAGAGTGGTTCATTTGGTTACTAGTAAGTAGACAATGCTGTTATGGACTTTTTAGTTATTAATCAGTAACTAGAATTCTTAATGTCTTTGCTTCTTTTCTACAGTCTTACTGTATTGTCATCGTTATGTGACTGACTTGAATTTTATTTCAAGGAGTTTAACTTTTGTAAAACATAATCTTGCTAAAACTTTCCTACTGATTTTACAGCTGGCATTCCTCGCTCAGTATTAAAAGATTGGCGTAAAGTCAAGAAGCTGAAGCAAACTGGGGAATCCTTTTTACAGGATGACTCCTGCTGTGAGATAGGGCCTAATTTACAAAAGTGCCGAGAATGTAGACTTATTCGCAGTAAAAAAGGAGAAGAACCAACTCACTCACCAGTGTTTTGTAGATTTTACTACTTTAGACGGTAAGTGAAAATATGAAATTGGGAAAAAATATATTGGTATTAGAAATTATATTGTTATGTGTAAGGTCCCTTTTGGGTAGGGGAATGAGTCTTTTAAGTCTCCATGTTTCTGAAACATTATAAAAGAATATTAAATTTTTTGTGCTAAATTTTAACAGTAGCTAACTATTGAACTAAATACATACTCACATTATTACCTGTGTTCCATATGGCTTTTCTCTTCCAAGAGATTTATTCCATAATGAGAAAATGTTAGTGTTTTTTTCTAGAAAATGATAGGAAACAACAGTTTGGTTTTTGTTTAAGGAGTTTTTTAAAAATTTATATACTTTGGCCAAAACAATGTAGCATTCATATTTGTGCTTTAGGTAGTAATCACAAATTGTCTGTAAATCTGAGTAAACAGTCTAGGCCAGTAAGCTTAAGTCGATACATTCCATTGCAGTACCCTTACTTTTATTAAACATACATTAAATATTTGTAGCTGGAGAAATTTGAGTTATAAAATGACAAGGAGGATTTATTAGTACCATGTCACATGTCACAGGTTTTGTAGTGAAATATGGAAACCACTTAAAAGTTATTAACCTATGTACTAATTTAATATTACTAAATATTACTTTAAAACTAAAAACTTACAGACTTGTAAAAGTTCAGCTAAGGAATAGCTAGATAACCTAGCCAGTAAAGATTCTGTCTCACATTCTAGAATCAGTTATTCCTGGTTGTGAATCCTAACTCTGTCCCTTTATGGTTAATAAAGTTCCTATGTGACTTTATTAACTATAATAGGGGTACAGCTAAGCCTGTCTCTTCTGCAAAATGTGAATGATAAATGTACCTAAGTTAGAGAGGTTTAATGAAAGTTAAATGAGATAAAGTACACAAAGTCCTTACTGTAGTCCTATTCATTCATGTGTGTGTATACAGAAGGTCTGTTCAGCAAGTATCCAGCCATTGTTAATACACTGCAAATGGTTTGCACTACATCGATGTAACCTGGCAGCCAGGGAGAGTGGAATGGAATGCACATGCGTGAATAATGACTTCACTGTACTGTTCAGTGGGGTGCTAGACACCACTGAGTGAGAATGTCTACTGTGTGGCTATCACATTCAAAATGAGCGAGTAGAGCAACAAATCTGCATCAAATTTTGCATTAAGCTTGAACATTCTTCCTTGGAAACTAATCTGATGATTCAGAAGGCTTTTGGGCACCATGCAGTGAGTGCAGTACAAATATAAGTCTGGCATAAACACTTCAGAGATGATTGAGAATCTGTTGAAAGTGGTCCACATCTGGAAGGCCTGCAGCTGGCAGAACATCTGAAAATGTTGAATGTGTACAGGTTAGGTTAAGAGATGCTGGGAGAACTGTGTGAGGTCCCAAGGTGCTTACTTTGGGGGGGGGGGACTAGGGAGTCCTTTGAACAATGTTTCTTGTATCTTCTTCAGTAAATGTCTCTATTTTTCATATTACATGGCTGAATACTTCCTGGACAGATCTCTTATATATGCATATATGAAATGTTCTATTTGTTGTAATTATTTTCCTAATTTCTTCTTTCTAAGAAGTTAGGATACACCTAACTGAGATAAATACTCTATACTGATAATCCAGTAGAGATCAAAAAAACTATGTATTGGTAAGAACAGATCCAGTTCTTTTCCTTTAATTCACAATCTTTGTGGCCAGCAATCCCCAATGGACAGATACCTTCAGGGAATAGGTAAAGGAGATAGTACACATAAAGTGCAGATGAGATGATAAAAAGAATCAAGAGGAAAGTAGGTTTAAGGAAATAAAATCTAGGAAGAGTTTGAAGGAAAGAATTGTTTACATAAAGATTGTAACACGAAGCTGAAGATGATGGGTTATGACAAAGGGAGAAATTTGGTTTAAAAAGAAGAGGGAGGCTGGACATGGTGGCTCAAGCCTATAATCCTAGCACTCTGAGAGGCCAAGTTGGGAGGATCGCTTGAGATCAGGCATTCTAGAACAGCCTGAGTGAGAACAAGATCCTGTCTCTACCAAAAATAGAAAAAAAATTAGCCAGGCGTGGTCATGGTGGCGCATGCTTATATTCCCATCTACTTGGGAGGCTGAGGCAGAAGGATTGCTTGGGGCCAGGAGTGTGAGGTTGCAGTAAGTTATGATGGCACCAGGGCACTCCACCCGGGGTGACAGAGCAAGACTCTGTCAAAAAAAAAAAAGAGGAGGAGGAGGGAAACTTTGGTAAGATAATAGAGGTATGAGAAATAGAAGTAAAAGGTATGTTTTGTTTAAAAAAAAAAGTAGGCCGGTCGCGGTGGCTCAAGCCTGTAATCCTAGCTCTCTGGGAGGCCGAGGTGGGCGGATCATTTGAGCTCAGGAGTTCGAGACCAGCCTGAGCAAGAGCGAGACCCCATCTCTACTATAAATAGAAAGAAATTAATTGGCCAACTAATATATATAGAAAAAATTAGCCAGGCATGGTGGCACATGCCTGTAGTCCCAGCTACCTGGGAGGCTGAGGCAGTAGGATTGCTTGAGCCCAGGAGTTTGAGGTTGCTGTGAGCTAGGCTGACGCCACGGCACTCACTCTAGCCTGGGCAATAAAGTGAGACTCTGTCTCCAAAAAAATAAATAAATAAATAAATAAATAATAAAAATAAAAAAAAGTGTATATATAATGTTAGATATCCCTTGAGAATAAGTAAAGTACAAAATATTTGAGGAATAACCACTAGTCAGTAAGAGAATGGCAATTTGGTCTTCTAGTTACTGTAAACTTCTCTAAATAGAGTAGATTATTTGGATATCAGAAGCTAAGAGCAAGTAACCACATTAGTTGGGTTCTTGCAAAAACTAAGAGTTTCATCCTTGTTCTCCTAAATCACTTTAATAAAGTGTCATTTTAATTAAAGTGTATGTATACTTGCGTTTTTTTTTTTTTAATCCTTCCAGTAAATATCTTAAGGTGATTTTTTAGCCCATTTTCAACTTCAGTGATACCTTAATTTAGGTTATGTGTAAAGTAACAGTACTGGTCTAGGCAACATAGATTCCACATTTTTACTGGTCACTTATCAAACACATAAACACTTAAATATAGTTTTCATTTGGTAGGAATTAAAGTACTTAACTATAAGTGATAGGAAGAACCTTATTTCTTGGTAGAACCTAAAGTTGGTGCTGCTTTATCATTGCCATTTGCATAACACCTATGAGAGTTATTTAAATTGATTAATTTGATAATTAATGTGTGTGAAGAACTACCCTATATTCCTGTTTTTAACTTAGAATTTATATGTTTATAATATAAACATAAATCTATTATAAGTTTACAACTTTAACTGTACTTATATTTTCTTAGTGTCTTGCTATCTAATGCTTTTATGTTTTAATGTTTCAGATTGTCATTTAGTAAAAATGGAGTGGTTAGAATAGATGGTTTCTCTTCTCCTGACCAGTATGATGATGAAGCTATGAGTTTATGGACACATGAAAATTATGAAGATGATGAACTAGACATAGAAACTTCTAAATATATCTTGGATATAATAGGTGATAAATTCTGTCAATTAGTAACATCTGAAAAAACAGCTTTGACCTGGGTAAAAAAGGATGGTAAGGAAGTTAAATATAACTTGAACTGTACAAATTTCATTTTAAGACTTTTTCTTTGAATCATGTTTAATTATCTAGTCTTGTTGATTTTTAGTTATGATAATGGCACCTTTTTATGCACAAATGCACCTGTGTGTACTTAAGCTTACAGATATTTTCCTATCGAGGTTGAATTGAGTAGATTAACCATTTATGAAAGCATAATAACATTTTGCTATTTGGTATTTCTGACATTATAACATAAATCAGAGTGATAAAACCACTTTGGATGCGAAATTGTGAAATTTCAGCATTTGACATAAAATAATTCATCTGAATTATTGATATTTGAATCTCAGTTTTACTGCTTGTTTAACTGTGTGACCTTTGGCAAATAACCTGCATGAATATCAGGCAGGTCTATGAAATTACCTCATAAATTTTGTCTAGAAAGTAGTTATGGCAATTAGTTTTACTTATGTAAAAGCACTTAACAACGCCTAACATAATTGATGCTCTAAATATTAGTTTCTTTTCCTTCCCTTCCCTAAAATCAGTTGTTTGTCCCTCAGGGGACATTTGGTAATAATTAGAGACATTTTTGGTTGCATAACTGAAGGGAGTGGGATATGCTGCTAGCATCTAATATGTGGAGGCCACAGATTTCCCTAAATACCCTATAATGCACAGGATAACCTTACCCTGCAACAAAGAAGTTTTCAGCCCAAAATATAAAAAGTGCCAAGGTTGAAAAACCTTGCCTTAGATGTAAGCCATTTTTATTTATCACTTCTGATCATTTATCACTTCTGATCACTTCTGAAGAAGATCACTAATTATTTCAAGAAATCTATTAGTCTTTAGTTAATATAGCCTTAATAGTTCTTGGTTTGCCTTTACATTTTTAATTTTGCTTGTATTTTAGCCAAAATTGCTTTGGAAAAGAGCGTATTTGCCTTTAAATTTTTGTTTTTTCTGTATCTCAGCCAAAATTGCCTGGAAAAGAGCAGTAAGAGGAGTCCGAGAGATGTGTGATGCATGTGAAGCGACATTGTTTAACATTCACTGGGTCTGCCAAAAATGTGGATTTGTGGTCTGCTTAGATTGTTACAAGGCAAAGGAAAGGAAGAGTTCTAGAGGTTGGTTGATAAGTTTATATGAACCAAAGTTTTTTATGATGTTTCTTTAGGATCACTCATCTGGAAAATTTGTACCTTCCTTACTATGTTAAGAAACTTTTGTGAAATTTGTTTTTAAGAGGAGGAGTAATCGCAGTTTATTAAAAGCTCTGTTTTTTTTGTTGTTGTTGTTGTTAAAGATGCAGTTGATTAAACTGCATCTGTATCTTTTAGCCTGCTGAGTATATGTACTCTCTCATTTCAAGCAGGTAGTTCCTTCATGTAGCCCAAATTTAGGTTAGGCCTTGTTGCTTTAAGACTGCAATGTGTAGGAGCCTGAAGTCCTAGAAACTGTTAATTACACAGTCATACTTATAAGTCATAATTGAATACTTCATAATATAAATTAATTTTTCTAAATATTGGTCTGTAACTTTCAAATGAAATGTTAAAGAATATGCTACCATTAGCACCATTTATCTCTCAGTTTAGACAATGCAAAAGAAATCTTTATATTTTTAAACAGCCTTTGAAGCAATTATTTCTGCTTTCTAGGTAAATAAAATGACACAAAAACAATGTTCCCCTTGTTAATATAGCTGGAAATAATGCGAAGTTTGAAAAGGGAAGTAACTATAAATACATTGAAAAGTGTTTTAGAAAAAGCTTATCCAAGGCAATTTTGGAAGTGGCTGCCTAATACTGACTGACACTAGTAATTTGTTATGAGTAAAGTTCTGATGAAATGAGAGGATTAGAATTGTTTGAAGTATTAGGACTAAATATTTAGGCCGGGCACAGTGGCTCATGTCTGTAATCCTAGCACTCTGGGAGGCAGTAGGATTGCTTAAGCTTGAGATCAACCTGAGCAAGAGTAAGACCCTGTCTCTACCAAAAAGAAAGGAAAAAACCCCCAGCCAGATGTTGGGGTACGCACCTGTAGTCTCAGCTACCTGGGAGACTGAAGCAGGATTGCTTAGACTAGGCAGGGGTCCTCAAACTTTTTAAACAGGGGGCTAGTTCACTGTCCCTCAGACCGTGGGAGGGCCACTGGAGAGTGTGGTGCATATCCCACACGTGCGCACTGTGGGCCTGGGACGAGTCGGCTGCTAAGCAGGACAGGCATCAGCGGCAAAAACAGCCGACAGGCCGGATAAATGTCCTCGGTGGGCCACAGTTTGAGGATGCTTGGACTAGTGCCTAGGAGTTGGAGGCTGCAGTGAACTACAGTGACACCACTGCACTCTACCCAGGGCGACAGAGTGAGGCTCTGTCTCAACAACAACAACAAAAAAAAAACATTGAATATTTAGTGACTGTCAGTGTCTCAAAACAGTGAATGTCATTTTCATCCCAGGCAGCTCTTTTTGAGAGTATTATATAAGGTAGATGTACCATGATTTAGCCATCAGTATTACTGGTAGAACTACTAAAACTTACCCTCTCTAACCCTTTTTCATATACACCATCACTTACTAAAGAAACCTGAGCAAACATGGAAACATATGAACATTTACAGCTAGGTGTTTCTGGGCTATGCAGTAAATATGTAATGATGAGTAAAATGTGAAACCATAATGAGAAATGTAGGCATTTAAATATTTTTAAAACCATAAAATTGTATTTTGATGTTTTCAATTGGTAGAACTAGCTGCATTGTTATAAAACTTCATGGCATGTATTTTATATATATTTTTCTGGTTTCATATTACTTTTGTTTTTACTTTGCCAAATTTAAAAAAGTTTATTTTAATATACTCTCTTATTGTATGCATTTAAATAAGCTACCATGAATCTTTTTTTTGAACAAGATAGGGTATTTATACTAACGTAAATAGTTGTGTTTCTGCTAATTTTCATAGTACTATTAACTTGAAAGTATAGCCTGGTAGTCACTGTATCATTCTTTCAAGTATAACCTATGCCTTGGGTTATATTGTTATCTATATATCTTTATTCTACTGTTAAGTATTGTAATAAAACTCACATTGACTAGGCTTAATAGTGGCAGTCAACAATAAGTGTCTAAAATATAAACAGAAAACATTTACAAGTTACCATGTAGTCTTTGGAAAGTTAAATCTTTTAAAGAACCAGTTTTAGACTGGATTTGAATTTTATTTAATCCATACTTTTTATGAAACAATAGTTGTAGATTTTTTTAATGCTCCATTTGTTGAGTTTTGTGATACCGAAGATCTTATAGCCACATTATCAGTAGCTGTCATTAAATTTATAGAGAAAGTTTTCCTTGAAATCAAGGTATCTGATATTTTTCCCATTTATGGTATGCCCCATACTATGACTTTTAATATGTTTACAACTCCAGGAATTGAGCTTTGTTTGAAGGCAACAATATCAGTTAATAATAGCTATATGGTACCAGCTTTTTCACATCCCATGGCAGTTCCTCCACATCTGTTTGAAGTATAAGAGGAATATGAGATAGCAGCAGCCTCAGACTTAAATCAAGTGGGCATATAATACTAGGATCAGACAAACTCTATTTGGCACAAAAATTAGCCAGAAGATAAAAGGAGATATGCTACAGAGAAGCTAGAATCAGAGAAGGTAGAGGTGACTAATAAAAATGATAATAAAGAGTGATAATATTAGAGAAGGCTATCATATCTGTATCACTGTCTTTATAAAATTCGTAGAAGGGTGGAACTGTCTTTTCTGACTTTATTTTTTTAAGAATCAAATATCTGAAGCCTGTCACTGACATTTTATATATTTCTTTATATACAAGCCGTCAATTCTATAATTATAAAAACTGCAGCTAGGTGCAATGGCTCACGCTTGTAATGCCAGCACCTTGGAAGACCAAGGCAGAAGGATCACTTGAGGCCAGCAGTTCAAGACCAGCTTGGGCAACATAATAAGACCCCATCTGTACAAAAAAAACAAATTTTTTTAATTGGCCAGGCATGGTGGTACATATTGGTAGTCCCAGCTACTGGGGAGGCTGAGGCAGGAGGATTGATTGAGCCCAGGAGTTCAAGGCTGCAGTTAGCTATGATCACACTACTGCACTCCAGCCTGGGTGATAGAGTGAGACCCTGTACCTTAAAAAACAAAAACCATTGAGTATGATATAAAACTAGATATGTTATCTTACAGATAAAGAACTGTATGCTTGGATGAAGTGTGTAAAGGGGCAGCCTCATGATCACAAACATTTAATGCCAACTCAAATTATACCTGGTTCTGGTAAGTATAAATATATATTATTTACTTAACAGCTCTAGATAAAAGAAGCAGCTAAAGGAGTGTCTAGAAATATAATAAGTTTTTCTAGTCTTGAATTATCTTGCTCAGAGTTATTGGAAATTCTCTGTAATAAAGTTAAGAAGACAAGCCCAGCCTCAGTGACGAAGAAAGCCATAGAGGAACTATCTTAGAAGGGGAAAACTAGAGTGTAATGAATGGCCTATTGGATTTCCAATGAAAGCTTTCTAAGATTTTGAATGTACTGAATTTTTAAAAATAGAGGTAAAGAGAAAAAAAAATAGAGAACATAAATTTGGTTAAATGATCAATTCTGTGATAGATGGAAGAAATAGAATGGGGAAAAATATGGAAGAAAATATAAAAGGTACAAGAAAAGCTCCACTGCTATAAAATAAGAAAAATTTTATAGTAATAACTAGTGGTAATCTTTTTATTAACTACCATTTTATTTTGTAGTTTTGACAGATCTTCTAGATGCCATGCACACTCTTAGGGAAAAATACGGTATTAAATGCCATTGTCACTGTACTAACAAACAGAATTTACAAGTTGGAAACTTTCCTACAATGAATGGTGTATCTCAAGTGAGTAAAAATCTCTAATTATTCAAATAGAATGCATGGTTAAATTAATCATCTTTGATATTTGAAATCCAGTATAGGATTTGTGTGTTGTTTTCTGTCTTACTGTGTAAACTACTTACAACTATTAATACTTTTAACTCTGAATAATTAAAGAAAGTGTTTAAAAAGGTAATTGTTCTACCTTTGTAGGTTTTACAGAATGTTCTTAATCATGGAAATAAAATTTCTCTGTGCATGCCTGAGTCTCAGCAGCAAAATACTCCTCAAAAGTCTGAGAGTAATGGCAACAGCAGCCCAGGAAGTGATGTAAGCACAGATAGCAAGTTAACTCCTCCAGAATCCCAGTCACCACTGCATTGGTTAGCAGATCTTGCAGAGCAAAAAGCCAGAGAGGAAAAAAAAGGTAAATATAACTAATTATCTAAGCATATATTAGAGGATTATAGTATGACCATCAATGTACTATTACATATGAAAGTACTGATATTGATATTAAATAATTTACTTTGGTCTTTTGCTTGAATTATGGCTTAAGTTCAATACAACATTTGTCCTGTTAGAAACCAGCCTTCTTGTGTGCATCAAAATTAATTACAGGATCTTTTGTGGATGAGCATATAAAGTCACTGAGGTACTAGATTTGTAACTTACCTATATTTTCTGGCTATCTCAGCAGCAGCATTTTTCATTAGTGACAGGTATAAACTCAGCCACATGTCTAAGATACTGAGGAATGCCTTTCCATGTTCAGAATGTTTGATGCCATTTTGAAGACTCTGATTCATCCTCTGATTTGTGTTTAGGTGAATCAATCACTAGTGATTTAGTTTTTATCTCACACTATAAAATGCAGGGTGCCAGCTTGAGTTAAAATTTGTGAAACTTTTTTTTCAGAAAACAAAGAATTTGCTCTTGAAAAGCAACTTAAAGACGATGGAGAACAGGACAACTCTGATTCTCCAAATGGCAGAACATCACCACCTATGTCCCAGAATAATGAACAAGGGTCAACTTTACGGGATTTGCTGACCACCACAGCTGGCAAGCTACGAGTGGGCTCTACAGATGCTGGCATTGCCTTTGCCCCAGTGTATTCAATGGGAGCCCCAGTGAGTGTGATGCCAGATTTTTGCTTTTAATGTGGACCTTAATTGAGATGAGTTGGGTGTTTGGCTGTTGGGTATGAACTGTCCAATAAATGGATGCAGGTGAAATCAAATGTACGAAATTGCTAGGCATGTTCCTTATTTACATTGTAACTCTTAACTTCAAAGCTGGCATTTTCCACTAACCTTAATGAAAGATCGGAGGAGAGGGCCCTTGGATGCCAGAAGAGCCCTAAAATGCCCCTTCAGAATTTGAAAACCATATGGAAGTAAAAAATACCTGGAAATTAAAGTTTGCTTTAAAAAAGAGAAGCAGAATAATTGCCTAGGTAGATGAAAAATTTTAAAGTATATGGGAGAGGTGGGGTGTGGTAGCTCATGCCTGTAATCTTAGCACTCTGGGAGGCCAAGGCAGGAGGATCGCTTAAGCCCAAGAGTTGGAGGTTGCTGTAAGCTAGGCTGACACCAGGGCACTCACTGGGCAACAGAGTGAGACTGTGTCTCAAAATTTTAAAAAGTATGTGAGAGATTCCATCCACCTGTACACTCTGCCTTAGTCCTAACACAATGTAAAAGGTAAGAAGTCTGCTCTTCCAGGGTTTGCAGACCAGGCAGTTTCTCACATCACCAAACTTCTATTCCTCATCTGCCAGGAACAGTGTAAGGACTAGGGATCTATATCCATTAACATAAATGCATATTCTTGAATGCAGGGATGGTGTTAAAAAATTAACAGTGTGTGGAAGGAAAATGTATACATTTCCTCTCACACTATAATTCTTCTCAATGTATTTTTTTCTCTTAATAGAGTGGCAAGAGTGGACGGACTATGCCTAACATTCTTGATGACATAATTGCTTCAGTTGTTGAAAACAAAATTCCACCAAATAAAACCTCCAAGATAAGTATAAAACCAGAACTTAAGGAAGAGCCTGAAGAAAGCAGAAAATCTGCCATGAATGAAAATAATAAATTATACAGTGATATACCACATTCTTGGATCTGTGAGAAGCATATTTTATGGCTTAAAGATTACAAGAATAGTAATAATTGGAAGCTTTTCAAAGAGTGTTGGAAACAAGGACAGGTGAGTATTTTAAGCTGATTAAGTACACTCTCAGTAGAGGTGAAGCTGATTAAATAGACAAAATGGTTCCTTCCTTAGGAGTAGAAATAGGGGAAGAAATAGTAAACACATATGTGGGGCAATAACATATCAAAAATAGTACTGAAAGGATTACCAGAATGATTATTTCTGAATTCCTGCTTTTTGGCCACATTTATATGAATTAACAAGGAAGCAGTGATTTGCTGTTAAATTTTTGATCTGTCAGTGAACAGACATTCAATAAAGCCCTACATTTACAAAATTCAGCCCTTCCCACCTTTTTAAGATTGATATTGTAGCCCAACTTGCACATTCGTATCTACTGTTAAAATGTTAACCACTGTTAGAAGCATTTTTCACAAACAAATGAAGATGTAGGTGTTTTTGCCTATAATGTTTATATATAAAACATTTATAAATTAGTTCATCAGATCTTGAATTACAAATTCCATTACTCTAATAATGATTTTCTCTTTGACAAAAGCTTTAATACAATGTTCGATATTTATTTCAGGTGGCAATATACTGCATTAATGCAAAAATTAGGAATAAATATAATTATATGCATGATGGTATTATCATTTTCAGTTTATTTCTTCTGGAAACTGTCACTGCTGTTTTATTTTTTTCATTCACCAGATAATTATTGAGCACCTAATAAAATTCAATCTCTGTGCTAAGGCATTAAGGATATAAAATTAAGCTATGAAAATGAATAAGAACAATTTTAGTGTAGTGAATCTTGATCCTTTTAGGTCACTAAAATCTTTCAAAATCTGGTAAAGCTTTACCTCGTCTCAGAAAAAGTACACCCCTATGTGTGTGTATATATAAGATTTGGTATATATTTTTTGGTTGGGTCTTCATGAAGCCCTGATGCCATTATTGGGTCAAAATTTAATTTAATTTTGTGTGGTCTTTTGAAGTAGACAGCAGTCATATAAATAAATGTTTTCATAAATATGTTAAAAGTTCTAAGAACTTGGTTCAAAATGCTGTGGAAACCCAGGAAAGAGAATGGCAAAGCTAGGGTACTAGTTCAAAAAAGCTACTCTGAATTGTTCCTAAGGGATTAACAGAAATTTTGCTATATGGACAAGAGACTGGACATATACAAGAGCATCAGTTTGGGAAATTTCTGAGTAGGTTTGTTTATCTGGACCCTAGATGAGGGCTTGGTGGGAGAATGGTGGGGGAAGGAAAGTAAATAGGGGAATTACACAGGGCCTTTATATATCATGCTCTAAGGAGTTTATACTGTAGATGATAGTTTTAATTGAGGGATCTGTGTAATTAGATTGACATTTAAAGTAACTGATAGCAAAGCAGATTAGAAGTTGAATTAGAGGAGAATGATACCAGAAGCAAAAAGTCTAATTAGGAAGACTTGTAGTATTTCAGGAAAATCATGATGATAGCCTAAAGATTCTACTTTGAATTATTATAATATGCTATTAGCTTATTACTTCTGTCTTTTTAAAAAATCTTCTTTCTTTTTCCAAACTGCTGATTGCTGTAAGAAACAGTAGCATAGGGCTGGAAAATAGTATTATTGGATAAGTGCTAGAAATTAATATTTGAATTGCCACTGGTAATTATTTACTACCTGGACTCTATTTATGAGTTGGATATATATCAGCCCATTCGAAGAGTGTTTAATGAAACATTCAACCAAGTAGTTACCAGTATTTGGAGTGGTGTTTTTTTTAACTTTTTAATTCTTTCCAAATATTATTATGTTATGAAGTTTAAGAATACCTAATATCATGCTTAAATTTTTTTAAATTTTGTTTATTTTATTTTATTTATTTTTTTGAGATGGAATTTTGCTTTATTGCTCAGGGTAGACATGAACTCCAGGGCTCAAGCAATCCTCCCTCTCACCTCAGCCTCTGGAGTAGCTGGGACTAGTTCCATGCCCAGCCTAATAAATACCATTTTTCAGAGACTCTTAAATCACAATTTCCTGTGTTCTTTGTATTTTGCTTCATTAAGAATAAAGGAATAGGCCAGGCGCAGTGGTTCACGCCTGTAATCCTAGCATTCTGGGAGGCCGAGGCGGGTGGATTGCTTGAGGTCAGGAGTTCAAAACCAGCCTGAGGAAGAGCAAGACCCTGTCTCTACTATAAATAGAAATAAAATTAATTGGCCAACTAATATATATGTAGAAAAAATTAGCTGGGCATGGTGGCACATGCCTGTAGTCCCAGCTACTCGGGAGGCTGAGGCAGGAGGATTGCTTGAGCCCAGGAGATTGAGGTTGCTGTGAGCTAGGCTGATGCCACGGCACTCACTCTAGCCTGGGCAACCAAGCAAGACTCTGTCTCAAAAAATAAATAAACAAACAATAAAGGAATAGGCTGAACACAGTGGCTCATGCCTGTAATCCTAGCACTCTGGGAGGCCAAGGCAGGAGGATCGTTTGAGGTCAGGAGTTTGAGACCAGCCTGAGCAAGAGAAAGACCCCATCTAAAAAAATAGAAATTAGGTGGACATCTAAAAATATACATATAAAAAATTAGCCGGGCAGGGTGGCGCATGCCTGTAGTCCCAGCTACTTGGGAGGCTGAGGCAGGAGGATCCCTTGAGCCCAAGAGTTTGAGGTTGCTGTCCACAGCACTCTAGCCCGGGCAGTAGAGTGAGACTCTGTCTCAAAAAAAAAAAAAAAAAAAAGAAAGAAAACCTCAGAATAATATATTAGTTGACCTTAGAAATATTTTTATATCATTTATTGGAGTTTTAGAAGCTATACATCTTCACTTATTGGTTTCTATAAATTTTGTTTCAATCTCAAGGATTGTATGTATTTTTATTTAAAAATCTTACTACCATATATACATACAAATAAGTAGCTTATATTCTCTGTGAAAATTAGTCTTATAGATAAAGCAACCAGGTAATCCATGTTTCTACTATGAAGAAATGGAATTTTTAGTATAGCCTTTTAGACTTGTTTTCTAAAAATTACTACACTTTTAAATTTTTGTTTTCAAAAATGCCATTGTACTCTACATAGCATTCTCTCATCTTTTTTCTTTGACAGTATATTGTGAATATCTTTCTGGGTCAGGGACTTTTTTTTAATAGCCTCTTTTATACTCACAGATTTGTCAACAGGCTTGAAACTTAATATGTTAAACATTTGTTATATGTGCATGTAAAATTAAATCTTGAAGTGTCCATATACCTTTTAACTGTTACTTATTTATCTATTTATTTATAAGCCTGCGGTGGTTTCTGGTGTGCATAAGAAAATGAACCTTAGCTTATGGAAGGCGGAGTCAATTAGTCTTGATTTTGGAGACCACCAAGCTGATCTCCTGAATTGCAAAGACAGCATTATTTCAAATGCCAATGTTAAAGAATTCTGGGATGGTTTTGAAGAAGTTTCAAGTATGTTGTTTTTGTTTTACTGTTTTCTTAATCATATCCCCCCAAAATGATAAATTGCAAATGTAACTTAACAGATTTTTAATCTTTAAAACATCTGTATTACATTATTATCTAATAAAAAGAAACAAGTAACTGGAAAGAAAATACTGGGTCCTAATTCTGTCTTTTAATGCTAGTTTTCTTTGACCTTGAAGCTATTTATACTGTACTTATATTTGGGGATATTTTTGGTAACCTCATAACTTGTGAGAATTTTATTATATAATTTATGTAAAACACTTTGAAAATTAAAACTATAAAAAGTAAGATTGTAATGTTAACAAGATTTTTAAAAAGAATTTTCTGAGATTTACAGTGGGTAATGCAATATATCCTATTTATGTACAAAAAAGAATAAAAGTTTTAATGCTACATTAAAAATATAAGGAACAAAAATCAGCAGGCCGGGCGCGGTGGCTCACGCCTGTAATCCTAGCACTCTGGGAGGCTGAGGCGGGCGGATTGCTTGAGGTCAGGAGTTTGAAACCAGCCTGAGCAAGAGCAAGACCCCGTCTCTACTATAAATAGAAATTAATTGGCCAACCAATATATATACAAAAAATTAGTCGGGCATGGTGGCACATGCCTGTAGTCCCAGCTACTCGGGAGGCTGAGGCAGGAGGATTGCTTGAGCCCAGGAGTTTGAGGTTGCTGTGAGCTAGGCTGATGCCACGGCACTCACTCTAGCCTGGGCAACAAAGTGAGACTCTGTCTCAAAAAAAAAAAAATCAGTTAGCAAGCATTCGTTAAGCACATACTGTACAATAGATTGTTCATTCATTTACAATTCTTCCTCTCCAAACATTAGTAAAAATAAAAAGACAGAAATTACATTTTTAGTAATTAACTGTATTCTTTATAGAACGGCAAAAAAACAAAAGCGGAGAAACAGTTGTCTTAAAATTGAAAGATTGCCCTTCAGGAGAAGACTTTAAGACTATGATGCCAGCAAGGTTTGAAACTTTTAATTTTACTCTGGACTTTTTAGAGTTCAGCTGAGATTATCTCCAGAAGGTGGGATATGTAATTATAATTGTGACCTCTGATTTTTTTCTTTCTTAATTAAAAATAAGTAAGAAGCAAAACTGAATCTCTGTAGTCTCAGCAAGGGGAAAGTCTTTATGTCAGGGTAGTGAAGGAATGAACGCTTATTCATGTTAAAGAACACAGGGTCTTGTTTGAGATGTTCCTTCTATTGGATCTTTTAATTTTGTAGTGGTTAAGGAAGCAGAATTGCTGTTTTAGTCAGTTTTTATGTTCATTTAAACCTTAAATGAAGTCAAGGAAAATGTTAACCTGTCTTAAGGAAAGGTTGTCTGGTGTTTCGAACACATTGAAAATCATATATTTGAAAGCACGTAAAAGTGCAAATCTTTATTTAAAATGAGACAATGTTGTTGTTCTTCAGATATGAAGATCTTTTAAAAAGTCTGCCATTGCCAGAATATTGTAATCCAGAAGGAAAATTCAATTTGGCCTCTCATTTGCCAGGATTTTTTGTACGTCCTGATCTAGGACCCAGGTTGTGCAGTGCCTATGGTAGGTATAAGTTCACATTTCTCCCGATTTGGAATTATATGGGATTTTAACAGATTTCTGTTCAAAAATAAATAGTCTAATGATTATGTTTGTACTAAATCTTTTTATAATCCATTGAAATCCTTTTTTATATTAAGCAGTATATTAGGAATTAATGACCAATGTAAAGTTAAGTACCTGCTAATTGCTTGCAAAATAATTTATTATTGACTTTTAATAAGACATTTTATAATATATATGTAATTATAAAAATGATAGGACATTTTATAGATTATGGCTTTTAGTAGTAGAGTTTGAGTTTTGTTTTGTTTTCTTTAGTGCCGTGACTCAGACACAAACCATAGGGGCAGGTTTTTGTAACAAGGAGACTAAAACTCAAATTGCAATTAATTATGCTGACAGAGCTAATTTGGGGGGAATATCTGATTATATTATTATATATAAAAAGTATTTTGTCAAGTAAAATTTTTGTTTTATACACAGGTGTAGCAGCTGCTAAAGATCACGATATAGGAACAACAAATCTCCATATTGAAGTTTCCGATGTTGTAAATATTCTAGTCTATGTTGGCATAGCTAAAGGAAATGGCATTCTCTCAAAAGCAGGTAATGAAACTTAATAGCAGTGTTTGGAATAAGAGTTGCATAATCACATACACTGTTATCATCCAGAATGTCAACCTCTGAGTTAACAGCAAAGATTGAAAAAGAATTGCAATGGATATAGGGGTATTTTAATCATTATTACTTGAAGATTGATTTATTTTTCTGTCTCTTTTTCATATAAATGAAATTTTAGCATTAAAAGTAAATATTTTAATGTGCTCCCTTCCTTTCATTAAGTTATAATGTTACAAAAATATACTGTTAAGCTCACTTGTAACATTTATTGAAGAATAGATAGTAGGTCCTAGGGCTCTAAAGATGATTAAGACATGGTTTGTGCCTCAAGCATTCTTTTTTCCCCTCCAGTATCAGAGAATGGGCCTTTTCTCCTAAATAGAAATAACTTTTCTATCTAGTACATGGGCTTTAGTTTCTATCCTTTGTATTTATTTCTGAAACCTTGCTCCATTAGTTATTCTCTTCTTAATAGAGACATAGATATATAGTTCATAGGTCTTTAACCTTTCCTCTCCACTGGCTTCTTCTCTTCAGAATAGGAGCAGAATCTAGACTATATTCCTTCTCTATCAAAAAAAAAAAAGTAAACCCCCTTAAACCTT
This sequence comes from Mirza zaza, assembly GCA_008750895.1. Classification (NCBI taxonomy): domain Eukaryota; kingdom Metazoa; phylum Chordata; class Mammalia; order Primates; family Cheirogaleidae; genus Mirza; species Mirza zaza. The sequence continues at coordinate 49,131 of VSMD01138833.1, read as the reverse complement.
TCCATCATCCTATTGCTCCTGCCTTCATAAGAATTTCTTTGATATCTCTCTTTTCACATTACAACTCATTATTCTCTTGCTTCTATACCTACCTGAAATTAATATTGCTACTGCTGTCACATACATTTGGATAATTCAGTCATTTCTTTCTAGTCTTTTTATTACTCACCCCATCTGTTACAAATGGCACTGTTTTTAGTGGGTTTTTGTTTGTTTGTTTTTTGGAGACAGAGTCTCGCTCTGTCACCCAGGCTGTAGTACATTGGCCTGATATAGCTCGTTGTAACCTCAATATCCTGGTGTCAAGGCTTCTGTCTCAACCTCCTGCATAGGACTATAGGCACAGGTCACAATGCTCAGCTAGTTATTTTTTGTGGAGGAGTCTCACTATGTTGTCCAAGCTGGTCTCCAACTCCTGGCTTCAAGCAATCCTCCTACCTTGGCCTCCCAAAGTTCTGGGATTACAGGCTCGAACCACTGCACCTGGCCATATGGCACTGTTAATCACTACCTCTTCAAATACTGTCATGTGCTTTTGTGACATCACTTCCCTGATTCTGATACCTTATGGCTGCAGTCCCCAGGCTGCAGACCTGTACTGGTCCATGGCCTGTTAGAAACTGGACCTGCACAGCAGGAAGTGAGGGACAGGCAAGCTTCATCTGTATTTATAGGTGCTCCGCATCACCGCGTGAGCTTCTGTCCCCACCCCTACCCCCACTGTCCATGGTAAAATTGTCTTCCATGAAACCAGTCCCTGGTGCCAGACATGTTGGAGACTGCTGCTTTATGGAGTTACAGGCTTTATTATAGAGTTACAGCATTGTTCTTTATCTTTTCTACTTTACATGGACTTTCTGTGAAATTTTCCACATGACTTCCAGCTACCACATAGATCATTGATTCCAATGGATCTACAGCTTAGTGGCTAGGTGCTACATGGAGGTTCATTATACTATTCACTCTACTTTTGTGTACATTCGACAATTTCTATAATACACAATCTAAATTTCCTGGGAACTATGGAAACCTGTTTTTACATTGTGTTACTCAGCTGCTTTAATTCAGTAGTTCCCGACCTTTTTGACGCCAGGGACCAGTTTCATGAAAGACAATCCTTCTGTGGATGGGGGTTGGGGGTGTCCCAGGATGACCCAAGCACACCACATTCGTTGTGTAGTCATTGTCTCTGCCAATGGCAATCTGCACTTGCAGCTGCTCCCTAATACCAGCACAACCACCCCAGCTCCACCCTAAGAGCATCAGGCACCAGACTCTCACAAGGAGCACACAACCTAGATTCCTTGCATGTGCAGTCCACAGAAGGGTTCTTGCTCCTATGAGAATCCAGTGCCACTGCTGATCTGACAGGAGGCAGAGCCCACGCAGTGATGCCAGTGATGGGTAGCAGTGGCAAACACGTATGAAGCCTCACTCTCCCGAGCCCACCTCTTGCCATGCAGCCCAGACCCTAACAGGCCATGGACTAGCACCGGATGTTGGCCCGGGGCTTGGGGAGAGCAGCCTTAATTGACACTGTTGATTAAAATAGATAACCACTTCCTCGCCTCCCGAAGAATTTGAGATAGTAGGCACACTTGAGTTATAGTCCCAGCTCTATTACACAAATGGATGACCTGTGGCTCAGATTCCTTTCTAAGCTTATACCACAGAGTTATCTTTTGTACTTCATTTTATACTTTGTTCACATCATCCTCTACTGTATAATATGGAAGTTACACCTCCTTTGCTCCATTGCTGTTCATTCATATCCTTAAATGCTGTGACTTTATTTGTTCCTGCACACCCCCAGCTCCTTTTCCTAGAATAATATTTGATATTTTGAGAAAACTCAACATTTTAAATAACCCTTTGGCTCCCTTCTTCCCTTCTCCTTTCCCTTTTTCCCTCTCTTTATCTAAAAAATTTTTGTCACTTTTTAGAGGTGGTCACAAAGCACCATTTTAGGATTATAATCATGCTTAAAATACATAGAGAAAAGTTTACATACTTAGAGTACATAACTTTTCTCCACCTGCAGTAGCTGTCATACCTCCTTGTCTCCCTGGCAAACTCCTATATCCATTCTTTATTTTTATTTATTTGTTTGTTTATTTTTGAGACAGAGTCTCACTCTGTTGCCTGGGCTAGAGTGTCGTGGCAATCAGCCTAGCTCACAGCAGCCTCAGACTCCGAGGCTCAAGCAGTCCTTCTGCCTCAGCCTCCTGAGTAGCTGGAACTACAGGCATGCACCACCATGCCCAGCTAATTTATGATATATATTTTTAGTTGTCCAGTGAATTTCTTTCTATTTTTAGTAGAGACAGGGTCTCACTGTTGCTCAGGCTAGTCTCAAACTCCTGAGCTCAAACGATCCTCCTGCCTTGGCCTCCCAGAGTGCTAGGATTACAGGCGTGAGCCACCGCGCCAAGCTGTAATTATCCGTTAAAGTGTAACTCAGATTCTCATTCACCCTAAAGGTGTTCATTTAAAAAAGCAAAGTTACTCTACTCTAGCCAATCACTCTCTTCCGTATGAAAGAGAGTGTCACTTTTTTTTTAGTTTGCAGAACAATAAAATTTACAATCCCCTGTCACTTTTTTTTTAGTTTGCAGAACAATAAAATTTACAGAGAAAAAAATTAGCAAAACCAATTCAGAGTTTCCAACTTTTATTTTTGTTAAGAAAACACATTATAAGAATATCAACTGACATTCTTAAAAAGAACATTTTAAACTCTCCCCATATAAAAAGTATAATCAGAGTAAAGAATAGTTTTTGTATGATAAACTTTTTATATTGTTCTTAATTTTCTTGTTTAGGACTAGGATAAAACTTTGTTGCAGATAACATTTTAAGGACCGTGTGCCCTTTGTACTGATAAGATTACTCTTACCACGATGTGATGTTTATTTGCCTAGGTTTATTTATTAAGACCCTCTTTAACTCCATGAGGTCTTGGCAGGATCTTTCTTATCCTAGCATAGTGTCTGGCACACGGTAAACACTTAATAAATGTTTGAATTAAGAAATCCTTGCTGGGGGGAGGGGGGGAAAGGGCATTTATTGAAACCTTAAAATCTGTACCCCCATAATATGCCGAAATAAAAAAAAAAAAAGAAATCCTTGCAGCCAAGTTTGAATATAAAAAATTTTTCTGTCACAAATTAGAAAACATCTGTTATATCCTTTGTAGCAAACAATAGCTTTCTTTTTATTTTAAAGGAATATTTCTTTAAAATATTTACTGTGGTGAAATCAGTGAAAAGGATGACATTCCTATGGTTCTACACATACGCGATAACCACAGTTAATGTTTTCATTGTGTACTTCCCAAATTTTTTGTGTATATTATATATATATGTAGAGTGCTTTTAATTTGTTAACATTTTACAAGGATGGCCTTATGTTTCCTCAAAACCACAACTTTATTCATGAAACATGATTACAGATAATAAAATATGAGATCCTATAGGAGTTAATCAGAATACATTTTGCTCTGCTATTCATTAGTGATGGTAATGAGCAAATCCCTTCATCTCACTGAACTTTTTTACTGAGGCATAAGAATAGAGATTAAGGACGGGGTGCAGTGGCTCATGCCTGTAATCCTAGCACTCTGGGAGGCTGAAGCAGGTGGATCGCTCAAGGTCAGGAGTTCGAAACCAGCCTGAGCAAGAGTGAGACCCCGTCTCTACTAAAAGTAGAAAGAAATTAATTAGTCAACTAAAATATATAGAAAAAATGAGCCGGGCATGGTGGCCCATGCCTGTAATCCTAGCTACTCAGGAGGCTGAGGCAGAAGGATTGCTTGAGCCCTGGAGTTTCAGGTTGCTGTGAGCTAGGCTGACGCCATGGCACTTTAGACGGGGCAACAGAGTAAGACTCTGTCTCAAAAAAAAGAAAGACTGTTGTTGAAACTACAAAGGGGTTTTGGCCTAAGTTCAGGTGCTCATCACACATGGCACTTTAGCCCCAGCAACAGAATGAGACTCTGTCTAAAAAAAAAAACAGAGATTATGATCCCTGCCTACTTTGCTAAATAGTTGCTTGCTAAATAAATTAATAATGATCATAATAGTCCTTTGAAGTTATGACATGCTATGAGTGCAAGTCATTGTTACGACCACCCTTTTGGACAGGGAGAAAAGGTTGTTAAGTTTGAATAGAAGGTCTTAAGTTTTCTATGTCCTGCTCCTTGGTTTGCAGAAAACATAAACTAGGAAAGTCACTGTTGCTCTTTCCCCGATTCTCTACTCTTACCGTTCTAGCAGTTTTGAATATGTAACTGGATTTGACTCCTTTTTAAGAATACTGATTGAGTCAGGCACTCTGTTCCTCCGATAGGTCAATTTTAGGAGATTTGTCTTTCTGGTAGTCTTTACTAACCATTTTGAAAATACACTCCTTTTTTTCAGGAATACTCAAGAAATTTGAAGAAGAAGATTTAGATGACATTTTAAGGAAAAGACTCAAGGACTCTAGTGAAATACCTGGTGCTTTGTGGCATATTTATGCTGGGAAAGATGTTGACAAGATAAGAGAATTTCTTCAAAAGGTACAATTTAGGTTGCATATAATTATCTCTTCACCTTGAGCAAGGAATTACTAATTTGTTAATGCGTCTTCACTTGGCATTCAGTAATAAAAGATCACGAAATAACTTTTACTTCAAGATAATGGGGTTTTTTATTGAAAGTCAAATGCCCCTTTCTCTTGCATCTTTCCAAAAACCTGTTTCATGTTGAGGGTTTTGAGTGGCAGTTTGTTCTCAGTTGCTAGTGCTCTCCATCCCTTTGTGATAATAGGACTAATCTGTTGATAAGCCAGATGTTAGTTGAGTAGGCAAAAGTAACTGTTGTGAGTTGCAGGGTCTAACATCTAGTGTTTCATGGGAACATCTAAAGAAGATAGACTCTATTTCCTTTAAATCTGATGACAGTAATTTCTGCTCTATCATATCTGATGGCTCTCTGTGCTTATTTAAGGAGACTGAAATTTAGAGTAGTCATAACTTTACTTCAGTTGTCGGACACTTTAAATTAATACATCAACCTGAAATAATCGGTTCAAATCTTTCCCTCAAATATTTTCCAAATTTTGTAGTTATGGGAATTTCTTTTAATGGATCATTATTACTGCTTATGTTGTTGTAGTTACATCTTCTTTCTAGAAGGATTTAAGTTCTGTCTCTATGATCAGTGAGAAGTGAAGGAGCTATAGCCTTGTATACTTCTACTATATTATCCCCAAATACCCACCAGTATTTTAATCTATTTTTTTATTAAATTTTTTTATAATGATTATTTTTTAAAATAAAATTTCTATTTTTTCTATGTGGCCTGTAAGACTATGCCTAAGTATATTTTAATATAAAATATCATTTGTGATTTAAGCAGAAAATTATTTCACTGATTAGTAAAAGGTTCCTTTCAAGTTGATTTTTCAAGGGTTAGTCGGTTAGCTGTAAAAGGTTTTTGGGGTTTTTTTTGTTTCTTTTTTTGAGACAGAGTCTCGCTTTGTCGCCCATGGTAGAGTGAATGCCATGGCGTCAGCCTAGCTCACAGCAACCTCAAACTCCTGGGCTCAAGCAATCCTCCTGCCTCAGCCTCCCGAGTAGCTGGGACTACAGGCACGCGCCACCATGCCCGGCTAATTTTTTCTATATATATTAGTTGGCCAATTAATTTCTTTCTATTTATAGTAGAGCGGGGTCTTGCTCTTGCTCAGGCTGGTTTCGAACTCCTGACCTCGAGCTATCCGCCCGCCTCGGCCTCCCAGAGTGCTAGGATTACAGGTGTGAGCCACCGCACCCGGCCTAAAAGGTATTTTTTTTAATTTTTGTGGGGACAGAGTCTTACTCTGTTGTCCAGGCTAGAGTGCCGTGACGTCAGCCTAGCTCACAGCAACCTCAAAATCCTGGGCTCAAGCAGTCTTTCTGCCTCAGCCTCCCGGGAAACTGGGACTACAGGCATGTGCCACAATGCCCAGCTATATACAAAGGTATTTATCTTTGTGCCTACCTTAGAACAAGACTCTAGAAGTTTTTATGAAATCTGTACATGTGAATGGTTTGGCTTTTGGGGAAAAAAACTGTAAACTGCCCTTTTCCTCATCTACGTGCTGTGCTCTTGAAACAATTTTAAGGAAGGAAACTAGATGGATTGAAACTTCATAGTGGAAGGTGGTAAGAAGAAAGTAGGATTCAGTCTGTTAACAGTATTTCAGTGTGCTGTATTGTTTTAATATTCTTTGGCTTTATAAATTATTGCCAAATGTTATTTTCAACTTATGAAGGTCAGTCATTGTTTTATGAGACTCTAACAAAACAGTATGTTGTTATTGTAAATAAAATTGAAATTTAACTGAACGAAATTTATCATTTCCCTTATTTAAATTAGTCTGTATAATTTTATTTTAATCCATATTTCAGATTTCAAAAGAACAAGGCCTTGAAGTTCTACCAGAACATGATCCAATACGTGACCAAAGTTGGTATGTGAACAAAAAGCTCCGCCAAAGGCTGCTTGAAGAATATGGAGTCAGAACCTGTACTCTTATTCAGTTCCTTGGTGATGCCATTATTTTGCCAGCAGGAGCACTTCATCAGGTATATACAAGCTTATTTCTAACACATCTATTACTAACTGAACTAACTAATCTTGAAAAATAAATTATTCTTAGTGTAGATATAAATGAAAGAAAACATAACAGAATGGCCTGTACCAATTTGCAGCTCCAGTGCTTGAATTATATAACTTGAAAGCTTAAATTGTTTTAATATTAGCCAGATTTCCATTTGTATGTTGTCTAACTTAATGGATTGAAATCTAATTTTTAAGACCTCTTTTAAGGGAACTAGAGAGTTAGTTATTGTATACTCATTCTCAGTGTGAGGCTTAAAAGTGTGTGTGAAGGGGCTGGAGTATCCAGACTTTTTATCGAGTTTTAAATGTACCTCCTACCTCTCTTTAGCATGCTAAATAACATAGCAAGAACCTGTGGAAAGAAAGATGTTATGTAATTTATATAACTATTGATCCACAAAATTTAAAACTAAAATACCTAATTTTTGTTTCTGTAGCATGCCACACCTGGAAGAATGGCAAAGAATAGAAGGGGTGGGTATGGAGGGTGGGGTTAAAAGCACACAGTGTATTTCTATAGGTAGAATGGGGCTACGATCTCCCAGCTTAGCCCTTGTTGTAACAAAGTGTGCCAGGGAAACTGGAGACCTCAAAAAGTTAGTTTGCCTCAGAGTAGGTTCCCCACCTTTTTCACCACACTATAACTGAGATGTATCTGATGTGTATTTGTTTACCAAGGAAAATTTCTCATACTTAATATAACTGTATATGCAGTCACTGCCTGTTTAGCATTCATGAAACTATAATTCACAAATACTCCTTAAGTGAGAATAGTTGCCTAGTGTTTAGGATGTGTCAGGTTCACAGTCAGATTTCTCTTTCTCAGATCTCAAATGGCATTTATGATACAATAATAAAATATAAATGTCATAATAATACTTTTTTCTCTGTAATAACTTCCTAGGAAAATGTATTTATGTTAAATGGTTATTTTTCCCATGAGCTTATGATCATTTCAGAGATGTTGTATCATTTATGATCCATGTTTAATTGGGATTCACCCCACATACCATTTCTTTGACTTCTAGCAGCTTATCAAAAAGCAGCTAATCTGTTTTTAAATGTAAATGCCCTCAAAAAAGCCTGTTTAAGAGAATATAGTGCTGTAAATTTTTTGTAAATAGGAATAATCCTTTGATCATAGAAAATAGGCTCCCCTGAAAATCCTTATTCATATATTCAATTTATCCAGTATCGGCTTTCTTAAGGTTAAACTGGACTATGCAGTCATTTTTTAAAAACCGAAGCATAATTTGCATATAGTAAGTAAAATTTACCCTTTTTAATGTATAGTTCTCTAAGTTTTGACAAGTGCATAGTTAGGTAACAACACAATCAAAATACAGAAAAATTCTATCACTCCAAAAATATTCTCTCCTACACTTTTGTAGTTAGCCTTTTCAGCCTTTCCTCCCAACATTCCAACTGCAACCACTTATATTTTTGTCCTTATAGCTCCTACTTTATGAGAATGTCATATAATTGCAATAACACAATATGTAGCCTGAGTCTGGCTTTTCTTAACATAATGCATTTGAGATTCATCCATGTTGTATATAACAGTTGATTCTTTTTTATTTCTGGGTAGTTAGTTCTATGAATATAAGAAACTGCCACTTCCTCTGCTTCTCTGATAAAAGATAAAAAAAAAATAAAAATAATAAAAAAATAAACTGCCAGGCTGTTCTCTGTAAAGTGGTTATATCATTCTAATTACCCAAGGGAGTGTTATGTGAGTTTCATTTCTTCTACTTCCTCTCTAGGACTTGTTACTATCAGTTTTGTTTTTAAACCAGTCTAATAAGTGTGCAGTGGTATTTCATTGTGGTTTTAATTTGTACTTTCTTAATGACTAAATGTTGAACATTTTTTAATATTTTTATTTGCCATCTGTACATCTACATTGGTTAAATGTCTATTCAAATATTTGGTCCGTTTTTTTTAACTGCCTTTTTTTCCCTTGAGTTGTGAGTGTTCCTTATCTATTTCAGACACAGTGACTTTATCTGATATATATTTTATAAATATATACTCCTTCTCTGTGGCTTGGCTTTCCAAAGAGCAGAAGTTTTTTATTTTGAAGTGTCTAGTTGGTCACTTTTTCTTTTATGTATCATGCTTTTATTGTATCTACAAATTTTTTGCCTAGCCTGAGATCACACAGATTTTCACCTACATTTTCTTCTAAAAGCATTACAGTTTTGGGTGTTACATTTGGATATGTAACTTAGTTAATTTCTGTATGTAGTAGTGCAGAATATGGATCAAGGTTTAGTATTTTGCGTATGGATATTTGGTTGTTCCAATATCACTTGTTGAAAAGGCTATTTTAAAATATTTTTTCTTTTGAAAATGTAATACATTCATACAATTAAACAAAAAAGTCACAACAGTATAAAAGGTTTCACTGTGAACATTCAGTCTCTCACCTTTGCCTCCCAGTTCCTTTTCTCCAGAGGCAATCATTGTTAACCACAAAGAGATTCCTTGGGTATACTTGTCTCCCTGCTGATTTTACTTTTTGGGGGAGGAGTGAGGGAAGAGAAGGGCTGACTTTTGTCCAAATAGTAGGTACAAAATGATGCTGTTAAAAAGTTAAGTTAGTTTACATAACACTTTGCTAAAAGTCTAAAGAGCCCTAAACAATCTGTACCTGTACCCTGCCCATACCTCACAGATACATATACACACACACCTCACTGCCTTCATCTCCTACTGCCTTCCTCCCAATTTCTTTCTAGCCACTTTGCCCTCTTTGCTGTTCTCACACAAACCGAGCAAGTTGCCTCCCCAGGGCCTTTGTACTTGCTAATAGTTCTGCCTGGAATTCTTTTTTCTCTCAGATATCTGTAAGACTTGCTTCACATTCTTTAAGGCTTTGCTCAAATTCACCTTCTCAATGAGGTCTTCCCTAATATTCTAGTTTAAATTACAAATTGTGTCCCTCAAATTTCTATCACTTTCCCTGCTTTATTTTCTTCCATTATAATCATCATCTTCTAATATGCTTTATAATTTACTTGCTTTGTTTATATTGTCTCTAAACTCCACTAGAATGTAGGCTTCATGAAGTTAGAGATTTGTGTTTTTTATTGCTCCCTCCCCATGCCTAGAATAATACACTTAAATATTTGTAACTCTTGTCTTCTGAAGGTCTGATAGTATGTCCTCATTAACAACATAATTTTGCACAAGTGTAGATGAAAACAAAATTATGGCTTTCTGTAATTTATACTGTGCTTTTTGTACAAACATGTAAATTTTGACCTCATTCTAGATGTATTTTCTCTGGCTACTTCAGAAAGTTTACATAGGTTGGAACCCAACTTCCAATTATGACTATATACACATACACAGAGACATATTTATATGAAGACATGTTTTCATTTGAGATTTGTAAAAAATGCTATAGAAAGCAAATTTCATCTATGATAATAAAAGATATAATACCTAAATAGGCAACGTGTATGAGTGTATAACCTGGACTGCCAAATTCTATTCTGGTGTCTGCCACTAAATTGCTGACTGATTCAAAACAAAACTTTAACTTCTCTGCTCCATATTTTGGCACAGAAATTGCCAGCTATAAAAACAGGAATTTCTGCCTTCCCTCCCCTCTGTGGTATAATAATGACAGCAGTTCTTTTGTACTCTGTTGAGATGGTGTTGTCTGTGACTCACAAGTGGTGGTAATGTGGTTTTGTGAGAGAATTCAAAGGAAATGATAAATCTGTTCACAGTATTAACTTAGATTTAGAATGCATTATTATTTACAACCTGTTCAGGTCTTAGAGGTTCTATAAACTGTTCATTGATGGCTTTAGCACTTCCAGTAGACTACAGATGGCTCTCAGAATAATTCCAGATAAGTCAGTGTTCTCACACCTCCATATACATTAGAATTTCCCAGAGGGCTTGATAAAACACAGATTACTGTACCCCTGGTTCCATAGATGTGAGGAAGGACTTGAAATTTTCCATTTCTAGCAAGTTCCCAGGCTGATTTTACTGTCCATGAACCACACTTTGAAAACCACTCAAATAGGAAGCCCTTGAAAACCCAAGGTACCTATCAAAAAAATTTTCTACCAAAGAGGTCAATAAGTGTTAGGGAAGAAACAACATTCTGTTCTTTGGCCTGTCAACAGGGAGTACTGCCAGAAGCCAAACTTTAGAGGAGTGGGCTGTGTCTGCAAGGGAGTTCAGATTCATATCTTAGCAAGCTGAGGGAAAGCATCATAGCTACCCCCTCTTTACATACTAAGAACTACTCTGGAACTGCAAACTTTTTTTTTTTTGAGACAGAGTCTCGCTTTGTCGCCCAGGCTAGAGTGAGTGCTGTGGCGTCAGCCTAGCTCACAGCAACCTCAAACTCCTGGGCTCAAGCAATCCTGCTGCCTCAGCCTCCCAAGTAGCTGGGATTACAGGCATGTGCCACCATGCCCAGCTAATTTTTTTTCTATATATATTAGTTGGCCAATTAATTTCTTTCTATTTATAGTAAAGACAGGGGTCTCGCTCTTGCTCAGGCTGGTTTCAAACTCCTGACCTCGAGCGATCTGCCCGCCTTGGCCTCCCAGAGTGCTAGGATTACAGGCATGATGGAACTGCAAACTTAAAAAATCTTCTGTTGGTAAATACGATTCAGTATGTGAAACCTCTGTATATCCTCAGGCAGAGCAGTTGGACCCTGGCCTCTAGGATTTAATTCGTCTCAGCTATAGTAGTAGTCTGTAGTAGTCTGAGATTTAGAGTGGCATTTATTTATAAAACCGCAACAGATTTTTTAAAATTAACACCAAACCTTCAGTGAAATTTGCCCTAAACTGCTTGGCTTAATTGATTTTGTTTGGTCATTCATAGAGAGTTTATAATATTTCAAAGCTACAAATTCTCAGCATCTGTATTATCAAAAAGAGTTTTAGGCAAAATCTTTCCACACTAAGTTCTCACAGATAGCTGAGTATATAGCAGTCACATTGTCAAGATATTGACCTTCCTACTATAAATACAAATTACATTTTCTTAACATTAACTATTTATGATTATAACTGATCCTTTAGGGCAAATGTGAATAAGACAACATCAAGGAAGTGAAATATAAATGACTCAAACATGGCAAACAAAAGGGATAAGCAGAATGGGAAGTTCAATTCCCATGGGAAGTTCAGGTTTAAAACTGAACCTTGCCTCTTCAAACTAACCCTCAAGACTTTAAGCAAAATATATCAGATGGGGGGTCATTAGGAAATATAAAAGCATCTTGTAAGCACTAATATAGGTCTTACTGTTCTAAAAGTCATTTTAGAATAACCATAATCTGGCAAAGATTGACAGAATGAAAAAAAAAATTGACAGAATGAACTTTTTCAGAGCTCTGGAATCTAATCCCAAACTTAAAGCAACCAGGAGACTGCTTAATGAAGAAAAGGGCAGCCAGTTTTTGGCATTTAAGGAAATATTAGGTCACTGGCCGACCACTGAGATAATGGAACAGACTTCAGTGACCACACCCAACAAGGAATAACAGCCTTTGCAAAAAGTTTGGAAAAGTCACTAACCAAATGGACGGACTGCAGCCCTCAGCAATCAACAACAGCAGACCCTGAGGCAGGGGGAGAATCTGATTACCGGAGTTATTAACACATTGTAATGTTCAGACGCCCAGTTTTCAACAAAAAAGTACAAGGCATACCCAGAATGAGGAAAGTATGGCAAATTCAAAAGGGAGAAAATAAATTGACAGAAACCTTTCCCAGGAAGCCTAGACATTGGATTTATTAGACAACTTAAATATGCTGAAAGAGCTAATGGAAACCAGGAAAATGACGGATGAACAAAAGGAGAAATCCATAAAGAGAAATTATAAAAAGGAACCAAGTAGAAATTTTGGAGCTACAAGTGATTTTAGGACATGCTAGAACTAGAGATACCAAAAGGTAAATGCTAAAACTTTGGAAAGACTTACTGTCCCCACAGCATGTTCAGATAAATGAAAGACATAAGGAGAGAGGGCATTTGGAGACTGTGTATGCTGGTATGAGAGGACTTTTAATGTAGGACTGTAAACCATCTATTAGACAAGACATCACAGGAGTTGGGCTCCTGTTGACTTGCCATTTATTGGCTGATTTGTCTTGGGACAGGCGCTGAACATCTCATCCATACTTTCCTGCTCTGTGAAATAGAGCATCTGTTCTACAGACACATAATGAAGAGCCAGTGAGACTGTACAGATATGCTGAAAATGTGAGGCATCCAGTATGTTCATCCACCAGAGGAACCAACAGCCTAATGATTAAAGAAAGAGAATGTTTTCTTTACCATGCTACCAAGTTATCAATAGAGGCACAGTGCTTCTTGAGTTAAAGAACTCTGCAGACTTCAGCAGCTGTTCAGGTGGTCATTATGCCCAGAGGAGGAATTCTGACTTCTCTGGAATTCCATCACCCTCTCATCAAGTAGATTTTTTTTCCCCCACAGTCTCCATTTCCCACTTACTATCTCTTTCATCTCACTCCTCCCAGTTAAATTTATTTTGCATACTTTAAAAAAATTAGAATAAATTTAAGTGCTCAGTTTTTTCAGTTGTTTCTCCTTTCCCAGGAATTTTTATGATGTTTTTAAAGTCACTAAAAGACAACCTAGAAACACCACAAATCTAAGATTGGATTGGCTTGAATCTTCTTCTGTTCTACTTAGCATCAGTACAGAGTAGTTCTAAGACATAGTAAAGTGCAAAGTCAGTTTGTAAATGCTGAACAAATAACAGATAAAGACTTGACTGGCTGGATTCCTGTGAAAAGCATTTAGGAGAGAGAAATCAGTATTGTACTGATGTCATAGGAGATTGAAGGGATTATCTTTAATTGGCTAATTTGAAGATAGTCACAAAAGAAAAGACACAAATAACCAAAATCCTAGGATAATTCTGAAACTTAGTTGTGGTCAGTAGATCTGTCTGGAACTGTATTGTTTATCTCAGTTCCTAAAAATCTAAGTTTTATTTCCTTTTCTTTAATCTGTTTTCTAGTATATGAGTTAACAGTGAAATGATCAAGATGCTGAAAGCCACAGGACCAACAAGGAACATACTCTGCCTGGTAGATTCTTTCCAGTTAGTCGGTATTTAAAGTAATACATTAAATAAAAAAGGTCCACTTTGACAAAATTGACAGTTTAGGATCTGATTATTAGCCTCTTCAAAGGATTCCTGGAAAAGTTATTTTCTTTTTATCATTGAAAAATATTCCATTTACAAAGTCACTTTACATGAAGCTTTTCAGTGACATGACTTTCTCATAAAGTGGTCTTCTGCTTTGAAATCCATTTGATGTTTTATAGAAAATAAATTATCTAGTAGGATTGTTCCCGTGCTTGTAGGTTTTAGACAAGTTGGCTTTTCTTTGTTCCCACCTCCTAAAATTTATATTTCGCTGTTTTTCTTTTGGGGATAGGTACAGAATTTTCACAGCTGTATTCAGGTAACTGAAGACTTTGTGTCTCCAGAACATCTTGTAGAGTCATTTCATTTAACACAAGAACTGAGACTTTTGAAGGAAGAAATCAATTATGATGATAAACTACAGGTAAGAGATGAGTGTTCTAACTAGTAGGTCCTGTTCTGCAGGCTTTTTATATTCAAAAATATGGTAGGTGCGTAATAGCTTAGATAGCCACTGCCGATTTGGTCCCACCAGGGTAACAACCAAAGATGTATTTAATTATATGAGTTTTAGTGGCCCTTATTCTAACTATTGGTTTAATAACACTTTTAAACTTTGACATTTTTCTTAAATTTGGCTTTCCTTGGTCCCCATTAAAATTGTTATTTTTTTTAATTTGGCAGTTGTTGTTTGTTAATTTCTGTTCAGCTGATGTGATTAGAAATATCAACATCTCTTTCAGGTTAAAAATATCTTGTATCATGCAGTCAAAGAAATGGTGAGAGCTTTGAAGATACATGAAGATGAAGTAGAGGACATGGAAGAAAATTAAGTATAGCTCATTTTGATGTTTTTAGGCAGTTGAACTGGGGTTACTTACCCTTGAATAATGATATGTATGCACACTGACTTAAGCTTCATAAAACCATCAGTGCCAAGAAATTCTCTTTGTAGTAATTACTTGTTACTGACACCGCAGCAGTATAGCATATGTCACAGCTCCTGTGAGTCAATGTTAGTTATAAAACAAGCTAAGTTTAAAAAGCAGTACTATATAGCTATTATTGTATTATAGTGTATATGATATTTGTGAAAATGCCAGATTTAAAATGATGTATTTATTTTTGGTAAAAAATACAAAATTCTATGCTATATTGTTGATCAAGTGTAAATGTGACCTTGTACAGTTTACTAAAATAACTGATATTTTTCACTACATTGAGACAGTTACTGTGAGAATAGGACACAAACACCAGCTATTGCCTGCGTTTGGGAAATTGCTGAATCGCACAGCAGTCATGTCATAATCAGAAAATTACTGCCAAATAATTGTAAAATCTGTAAAATATAAAGTATATAAAGTAGATACTAAATACAGACACTTCAATATTTTGTTGAAGCTATTGACTGTACAATTAAACATTTTCAAAAGGTGTAATTTATTTAAAATTGTCTCATTTTGGTAAAATTTATGTGACTTTTAAAGCTAAATATTAAACTTAATATGCTATGTAAATATATACATATATACATTTAATGATGTATTTTTTTAAAACATTGGCTTGCTTTTGTTAAAGTGCAAGTGTTACATATGGCTTTGTACATTAAAGTTAAAAGGGGTTTTACATTTTCCATTAAAAAGACTTTATCAAAAATTGGCTTGTTCCAGAGTTCTCCCTTTTTTGACAGACATACTGCTGGGGACAAAGAATATCCTGCAGTCAGCCTGGGTTTGAATATGAGTTCTGCTACTGACTGTATGACGTTGGCAAGTTGTTTTCATTTGGACTCTTGGTTTTAATAGCTAGCTACTGTTAAAAATCACTTGGTTGCTTGAGGCTCACACATTCCTAACCCTTTGAGTTACTGGAAAAATATAGGCATCCACCGACACCTACGGGATATTAAAAGGATAGCCTTTCCTTCTTATCTGAAAGCATACAGCTTAAGAGAAAAAAGTAGTAGCCCAGGTTGTGACACCTTGCAAGTTGCTTAGTTTTTATCTTGGTTTTGCTTATGTCCACCATCATTTAGCTCCATGTAGTCCGTTATGCCATCTTCCACTTCAAGTAAGATTCAACCAGGAATGTGAGCAGTTACATTCACGTTAATACCTTACACCTGGCACAAGGGTTAATGAGATGGATGGTGACAACTTGGCTAGGAAAAAATTGGGGCTGAGGAATATTTAAATGATTTTTGTGAGCCGCTTATGAGCTTTTTACTTTTTAATACTATTTTACCCAATGTGCCTCAACTGATTAAATGGTTTCTTTCACCTACTGCTTTCATATGATCCATCTGATTTAATTTTGATGTTAAATTAGTTTAAAGCCAAGGCATTAATTCTGGAGTAGACCAGTGGTCCTCCAAAGTATGCCGGAAGCCCAAAGTCTATGGAGATTTTCTCCCAAAATGTTTTTGCTTCTCTTGCTCTTGCTCAAGCCACATCTTAACCATACTACAACCCCTTCAGAATAGCTGGAGCTAAGGAAGGAAGTTCTACTCAGGCAATGTGGCTTCTTTCAGAGCAAATTTACCTGATAGTATTCTATCCATAGTCTGAAGAATATTCTATTCTTGGTCTGAAATTCCATGCTAATTAATTCTTGGTAAGCCTGGTTTGAAGAGAAAGAACTGTAATGTTTACATCATAAAAGACCTAGGTAGGCTTTTTGGAAAGCTGGGGAGTTGTATTGCTGATTGCTCCCTAATTACTGGCACCCTCCTCTGACCATTTACCTTGTTTCCTCCATTCTTTTGATTGCTCGGATGCTCCTCACCTATGAGAATGTCTGAATATGTCAGCTTCCTCCACACAGTGGTATGGTAAGTATTAATCTAAATGGATATGATAATTTGAGAAATGTCAGGGAGCCTTTTTAAAGAGAAACTTGTGAATATTTAGGTCCTTCTCATTCTAGTCTATAATGTTCATACTTGAACATGGATTCCTTTTCCTGAATAAAATTATATATGTTCAAATCCATTTCTCTTCTGCCAGACATTTTGAGATTGTAGCACTCATACAAATCAGTGTCTGCTTTCCTATTCCTTTTTTGGTACATAGGATATTGGTTTAATTACATCTAGGTAAGATTAGTAAGCTTCAGAAGAAAAGTTCTGTCATACCTTTGCTTTATGTATAAATACAATCAGTTGATCGATGGACACAGCATATTTTATCTCTAGATGCCAGCCTATCAAAGATGCTGTCCCAGACAAGATCAGTGATTATGGGAGAGGAAAAAAAAATCTGATTAGTTACTATTCTATAACTATTTAATACAGTATTCATTATGAATTGGGGTATAGCAAGTTGGCCAAGATACAAAGCTATGTATGCCAACAGGCCTGTCACCAAGATTGAGACTCAGACCTTTCCTAACTACAAAAGTTAAGACATCTCAGGTTTGCAATAATTACATTAACCTAGATATTTATGCCCTGAAATCATATAAAAAATGTAGTAACTGAGTAGTAGGCAAAGTACTTTGACTCCCACAGTATTCATTAATCTGGTTCTTTTTTTTTTTTTTTTCTTTTGAGACAGTCTCACTTTGTTGATCAGGCTGAGTGAGTGCTGTGGCATCAGCCTAGCTCACAGCAACCTCAATCTCCTGGGCTCAAGTGATCCTGCTTCAGCCTCCCAAGTAGCTGGGACTACAGGCATGCGCCACCATGCCCGGCTAATTTTTTTTTTTTTTTGTATATATATTTTTATTTTTAGTTGGTCAATTAATTTCTTTCTATTTTTGGTAGGGACGGGGTCTCGCTCAGGCTGGTTTCGAACTCCTGACCTTGAGCGATCCGCCCGCCTCGGCCTCCCAGAGTGCTAAGATTACAGGCGTGAGCCACCACTCCCAGCCCAATCTGGTTCTTTTAATGAAAGTTAAGTGACTTTTAAACAAAAATGAAATGTTGGCAGTTTCACATCACTGGCTGCGCAAACAAACTGAGTTCCGTTTCTTGGCCGGAGAGGTTTTTCACAGCTGACTTCAGCTTCTCAGTCAGCTCTTGGTAAATGAACCATTCAGTTGCAGGGAAGACTAGAGGGTTGCTCTTTTCTGTGTCTTAATTGTGGAAAAGAGCTCAGCCCTGGGGCCAGTGGACCAACGACATGTGTGTGGGGGATCAATTGGATTCCACTTTGAAAGGAGGTACATTATGAGGACAAGTGAAGAGTCCAGCACTACCTTCCTGCCCACTAGTCTTTAATCCTAAGTTTCACAGATGGTGAAAGATGTGGAGAGCTAGGTGAGTGAACATATACAAATGAAGGAGTACAGCAAAATGGGACTGTTACAGAATATGGAAACACTTGTTCAAGGTTGTACAGGTTTGGTTTTAATAAGTGCAAGAAGTTAATGGTAAAGGGGATGCAGGTATCGCTGCTTCCAGCCACACATGCCTTGCAAAGGCATCATAGTTACAATATGGGGATATCAATACAGGATAGAACTACAATTTATTCAGAAGCATTTATTGAACACCTGTTAAGTGTTTGGCACTGGTAATAAGATGGTCAAAAAGACAGTATTGTGCCATATATGCTAAATACTATGTTACAGGTATATATAAGTATTTGGAAAAGGTATAATTTTGTCTGGGGTTAGGGAAGGCTTCAGAGGAGGCAGTATTTGCACAACTCTTCAAGTAAGAGAAAAACAGGACAGCAAACGTGGCATATTATTTAGATTGCCTTTTAGCCGTTTTCCGTAAACACAATCAGTAAACTGAATTTATAGCCAACCTAATATTATGTTTATTTTGTCCCCTAATTCTTTGGAAATGGGTAATCCATGTGTATCATGATTCATGGAAACTTTTCACCAAAAATTTTTGAGTAACTATAATTTACTCCTATTTTGACAGAAACAAATTATGTTGAACAAGAAATAATATTTTGTTAAGCAAACATTCCAGATAGAAAAGAAAAAGGCCAGTCTATGCAACCTTTAACAAAAGGAGATTTGAATGCATTTATAGAACCTAAAAATCACTGCACTATGCAGAGTCCCACAATAAAAACCAGAGCTTATGGGGAAAATGGTATTAGGGCCTAACACTAAAACTTCACCAGTGACACATTTAAAAAGAAGAGAAACTAGTTTATACATGTTAAATGTTTAAGAAACATATAAACACTATAAATCTGCCACTTTTCCTTTAAGTCCCAAAGTGTTGCAGTTTGTGATTTAATTTAGGGTTGCAGTTTGTGATTTAAATTATTGTGCAGCGATGGAAGGAGGGTTATCTGAAATCAGAGGGAAAGGGAATACCAGATATAGATGGGTCTCAATACCACTGTGAAAGGTAGCTGACAGATAGTTGAGGTATGTGTTTTGTGTATTCCTCTGCTACTTGGTTCAAGGAGTGTAGTTTTCTGCATTCATTGAAATTTTCCTTGCAAAAGAAATTTCCCCCATAAGCAAACAAAATATTAATCATGTTGGGACAAATTTGCATGTTCAAAACAAACTGCTGAACTGACTGCACAACTCATCCTTTGAATCAAGGCTTCCTAAAGCCAATGAAACCGTAGGATTTCAGGAACAAATGCTAGGACATTAAGAATTTGACAAATCTATTGAATTGGTTATCATGTGACTTGATCCATCATTCTTTACATTTCCTCCCACAAGAGAAATATAAGTAGCAGTTCTGCCCATTTAGATTGAGTCCAGTAACAAATTACTGTAAATGTATTCTATCTAAATGATGTACAAGCTCCAGAAATTATATAATCATGGAAAGTTGCTATTCATCCCTGATCAATGGAAATTTTGAGGAACATCATAGGAATAATTGGTCTATCATAGTCTGCTTTCATGTATGCTACCTGAGTTTGGAGTTCACCTAAGTATTCCATTCACATCTTTCCAATCAGTAGCAGTTTATTGAATTTTTCAAGTCAGTTGAAAAAAGTTTCAAATTAATTGAAAAATTCCCATACAGTGTTAGCTAGTGTTGTGTTCCCAGTGTTTAACACATTTTTTGTTGTTGTGCTCAGTGAGACAGAAGCTACTACTGTCAACTGGCGTAAACTTTGGGAGAGGAGTTTATATTCCACTAATTGATTCAGGCTCAAATTGTTTCTGATTCTTATGGGTTTTAAAAACTTTTAATTTTTCCCAGATTTATGAAGATATATGAGTACCAACAAGTGTAAAAGAATAGTGAAGAAGTAGGGGAACTTGTAATTTCCCCACCCAGAGGAGATCATGGTTATTGCTTTACTTCCCACAAATCTTTTCTATGTTTTTTTTTCACTTTACAAAGCAGAGATCAAGTATTAGATAAAAATTGATATACCTTTTTTCTATTAATATACGTCAAACATTTAAACTGAACATTTCTAGTAGCTTTATAATCCCACATAGAGATTTAACATCACATAATCATGGACAAGCATTGCTATTTAGCAGAATAACTGAGCTAAAGAAGTCTATATCCCTCCATTTTGAATTGTCTTTTTGTTCTGTTGCCAGTCTTCCAATAGATAAGCCTACATTTCAAAAATTCAACCAGTACCTCAAGCCCAATATTCAGCCAACTTTACCAAAACAAGGGCCCTTCTAGAATTTACCACAGTGTCCAAAGTGTTGAGTATTTTAAATGTATGATAAACTACCTAAGGATGAAAACTGGTTGCCCCACTTAACATCTTGCTGCCTCCATAGAGCTTTATTTAGTTGTAACAGTGAAACTAAAGGATTTTGTGGCTGTGTTTAACGTCCTTCTGTTTTGAATAGCCTGGGCCCTCCCTAAACAGCCATTTCCTCCTAAGAATAGGGAAATATCTGACCTAAAGATCTGTTGGTGGCAACAGAGGCCCTAGGACTTCATAACTCTGAATAGCAAGACTTTTCTTTTTGGGGACTGACTTTGAGGGAACATAGGGCTTAAGAGTTGCTAGGTTCACACCAACCAAATCAAGAACCCTTTTCTTAGATCACAAATTCCCTTTCCTGCCTTCTTCTAGAAACTATTCTTTACCTTTGGGCATCCCTAACCCTACTCCCTTAATTAATGGTCTTATAGTCTTCCTTATCTTCCCGTACATCCTGGTGTCTAAGTCAGCTTTGAAGGTATTTGTCATACTGGGATTACCCCTCTCTTTTTTTCTAATTTAGTGCCAACAATAGGAAAGCAGGCCAACAGCCACAGTAACTGACCGCCTTCGCCTGCCTTCTTTAGACTGTTGAACAACTCTAACTTTGAAGGCCTGTCCCAAACATTTTCCGTTCCTCAAGACCAGGACCTGACTCTAGCCCCTCATTTTTAGAAAATGGAAGGATACTTGAGCTTCCCTCAGATTTCCTCTTGTAAGATGTCCTTCCATGATCCGATTCTGACCAAGCTTACTCAGCTCCTGCCTCATTTCTAATTGCATGCCTTTGTTCCTGCCGTTCTCTGCTTAGCCATTTCCCTGTCCTGATCCCTGCTACTTCTTCCACGGAGGCTAGAAGTACACCAGCTATTTACTTTTAGTGGCAGAAGGCAAGATGGTGTTCATTCAGAAGGAGTTCCTTAAATACTTGGTGCCTGTATTTGGATTACACTGATTTAAATTGGGGCAGTTCTTTGCCTATAAACTACTCCTATTATGAGTTATTTACTAGTAACAAACTAAGAGGGTTTTTTGTTAACTCTTTGAGGCCCACTCCGCCCCCCCTTCTCAGGTCCTAAGCCAACATCAGATTGATTCTTTTCCAAAGAAATTGGGACATTTTTTTCAGGCCTGCTTTGACCACCAAATTCTCCAAAAGACTAGTAAATCCGTCTCCCCAGTTAGACTGATTCTTGCTAATGATAGCTTTCAACCTAGGAAGGTTGTTGGCCTACTGAGGGTCAACCTTCTTGAGATTAAACCCAGGCAGCAAGACCTGAAAGGCCATATCAGACTGGAAGCAAATGTGCAAAACTGCCTGCACTAACCTGGCCAATGGTTTTTTGTTTTTTTTTTTTTTGAGACAGAGTCTCATTTTGTTGCCCAGGCTAGGGTGAGTGCTGTGGCATTAGCCTAGCTTACAGCAACCTCAAACTCCTGGGCTCAAGTGATCCTCAGCCTTCCGAGTAGCTGGGACTACAGGCATGCGCCACCATGCCCGGCTAATTTTTTGCATATATATATTTTGGTCAATTAATTTCTTTCTATTTACAGTAGACACGGGGTCTTGCTCTTACTCAGGCTGGTTTCGAACTCATGATCTCGAGTGATCCTCGAGCCTCAGCCTCGGCCTCCCAGAGAGCTAGGATTACAGGCGTGAGCCACCACACCCGGCCCCAATGTTGTCTTAAAGACATTTTCTTTTTAAACTGAGTTTCCATGGCTATTCTAGACTATAGAATTAAGACCTTAGTCAGATCCATTCTTCCATGTCAGTCGTTAGCACATCCAGATTTTAGTCTGGACACCAAATACCCTTCCTGGCTAATGACCTAACAAGAACAAAAAGTTTCTCACTGTCCACTAGATGGCACTGTTGGTCAGCAGTAGCGCTTAACAGGACAGGATTTCAACTGGGACACAATCTGAGGATTAACAGCTGTGCCCTCCACTCCCTCACAGATCTCTGATTAGGCTACACTGGAATTATGACAAAAATACAATGATAAAGATCACTGTCGATCTTTACATAGATAACATACTGATCTAGAATGATTCAGTAACTACAGCTATTATTACACTTCACATCTTGACTCTTCAAATAGGTTATGGACACCCTATGGCAGACTGTTCCATGCAGTAGTATTTACCTTAATTGTTTAAAAACAAAATTTTAGCCACAGCTGCTCACAAATGAAAAAGGGTTACCATAAAACACGGACATGAGGCATGTTACTATTGATTTTAAGAACTCAACTTTCACCAATCTCTAAGAAAAAAAAACAATTCTTCCTCTTTCAACTCCCACTCTAAAGTACTTCATTCTGACACCAGACATGTTGCACCCACACATCAGTTCTCCAGTGGATACCAACTGGGTGTCCTATGATTTAACTCGATTCTGACACCATCTACCTAGTCAGGTACAGGACTGCTGCCACTTCAGACCGAATTACACGTCCCAGGTTTGACCTGTGCTTCTGCCCTACCAGTTGTAAATCAGAGGTTCCCACACACCCCTTTGGGTTCCATCATTTGCTAGAATGGCTCAGGGGAACGTGTTTGACCATTTATTATAAAAGGCTACAACTCAGGAATAGTTAGATGGGGGAGATACATAGGGGCACGGTGATTGCATGTCCTCTCGGGGCATGCCATCTTCCACGTGCTCAGCAATCTGGAAGCTCTCTGAACCCTGTAGTTGGGGGATTTTTATGGAGGCTTCCTCACATAGGCACCCTCCCCTCTTCCCGAAGGATCAGGTGTGGGGCTGCAAGTCCCAAGCTTCTAATCATGACTTTGTTTTTCTGGTGGAAAACCAAGCTCCCATCCAGAGGCACACCAAGAGTTGCCCCATTAGAAAAAAAAGACGCTTCTATCACCAAGGAAATTACAACGGTCTTAGGAGCTCTGTGCCAGGAACCAGGGACAAAGAGCAAAATATTTATTTCTTCTTATAAATCACAATATCATTGTCTCCAACTCCTTGAGAAGCAGAGAGGTACAGTGGTATACTGTGTACATGAGTAAAGTTCGGATGACCAGGTTCCTTGGCCACAAAGGGAAAAATAGACAACTCAGTCCATGTGGCCCAGTAAACCAGCAGTCTAACTGCTAGTCAGAACTTGCCTTGCTCTTGGCTCTGCTCCCAATCCAGCACACAACTTCACAGAACTCATAATCTTCTGGGCCTCAATCTGTTTACATATAAAATAACATGGCTTAAAGGCCCTAAAAATTGTGACATCTAAAATATATTTTAAAAAAGTATCTATCAAGTGTCTTTTTTTTTTTTAAGACAGAGTCTCGCTTTGTTGCGAAGGCGAGAGTGAGTGCCGTGGCATCAGCCTAGCTCACAGCAACCTCAAACTCCTGGGCTCCAGCAATCCTGCTGCCTCAGCCTCCCGAGTAGCTGGGACTACAGGCATGCGCCACCATGCCCGGCTAATTTTTTCTATATATATTAGTTGGCCAATTAATTTCTATTTTTAGTAGAGACAGGGTCTTGCTCTTGCTCCGGCTGGTTTCAAACTCGTGACCTTGAGCAAGGTCTCCCTCCTTGGCCTCCCAGAGTGCTAGGATTACAGGCATGAGCCACCGTGCCCGGCCTCTACCAAGTGTTAAAAAGCAGATCCTAAAAATGAATAACCCTGGTGGGGTTTTGGGTTCCCCCCTCCCGCCCCCATCCAGTCTATGGAAGACATTCTGCTAGGATGCTACAAAGGTACCACACAGTTCTGGTCAAAAGGCACATGCATGCTAGTAAGACTAACACAAAACTTAAGAACCAGATTAGATGAGAGTATTATATAATGTGAATAGGAGTTTCAAAGACAAAAGTAAAATTAGTGCAAATGAATACACATTTGTTAGTGGAAATGCACAGGAAGGGGTCCTAGGAAATACATACCAAATTGCTAAAAGTAACACGCAGTGGAAGAGGGAAGTGGTGGTAGAAAAGGAGGGTGATTTAGAAAGTGTTCCTGTCAGACATAAAGCTCATTTTTTAGAGAAATGACAAAGCTAAAAATCATGCACCACGTTAACATTTCGGTCAATGAAGGATCACGTATGACAGTGGTCTCCTAAGATTATATCGTATAACAAAAATACTTCCCATTGTCTTAAATTGCCTATTCAGCACAATAACATGCCGTACAGGTTAGTAGCCTGGAATAGCCTAGGTGTGTAGTGGGCTGTAGCATCTAGGTTTTCCAAGCACATGCTAGAAAATCGCCTAATGATGCATTTCTCAGAACATATGTGTTGTTAAGCAACACATAACTGTAGTTTACTTTTGGCACAAACTTAAATTTCAAGTTTTATGTGGAAGGTTAGGCAAGTAAAATGTCCTGAGTTTGGGATATTAAACCACTGACATGGACAAATCAAGTAACAACTTTTAAGAGAGGGTTTAATTCTTTTAAGATATTTTAAGACTGCGCGTGGTGACTCACATCTGGAATCCTAGCGCTCCAGAGGTCAAGGTGGGAGGATTGCCTGAGGCCAGCCTGAGCAAGAGACGCCCCATCTCTACTAAAAATAGAAAAAATTAGCAGGGCACAGTGGCCAGAGTCTGTAGCTACAGCTACTTGGGAGGCTGAGGCAGGAGGATGGCTTGAGCCAAGGAGTTTGAGGTTACAGTGAGCTTTGATGACGCCACTGCATTCTAGTGGCCAAGTCAGACTGTCTCAAAAAAAAAAAGTTATTTTAAGAAGCTAGTTTACCTAGCACTCTGGGAGGCCAAGGTGGGCGGATTGCTCAAGGTAAGGAGTTCGAAACCAGCCTGAGCAAGAGCAAGACTCCGTCTCTACTATAAAGAAATTAATTGGCCAACTAATATACAGAAAAAATTAGCCATGTTGGCACACGCCTGTAGTCCCAGCTACTCGGGAGGCTGAGGGAGCAGGATTGCTTGAGCCCAGGAGTTTGAGGTTGCTGTGAGCTAGGCTGAGGCCATGGCACTCACTGTGGCCTGGGCAACAAAGCGAGACTGTCTCAAAAAAGAAGCTAGTTTATTTTTTGTTTCATCTGCAGCAAGATGAAACAGGAAAAAATGCTCCTCATGGTCAATTCAGCCCTTCCTTCCTCTACTAGTTCCATCAGTGACTGTGTGAGCCCAGCCCCACCCCCTCAACCCAACTGTCTCCCATTCCCTCAGTGGCAGTATATTCCTCTTACTCCCATAATTCCACACAGAAGTCCATGCTTTAAACACCCCCAGTGGCTTGTGCCTGAATATTCTGCCTATGTTCTCCTCTTCCCCTTCCCTCTCCTCCAACATTATCCAACTCAGTAGAGAGAAAGCCAAGGCAGTGCTTACCTATCCACTGTGCTCTGTCTGGGTGGCAAATTACCCAGGGACACCTGCCATGTGTGAGGTCAAGAAAAAGGCTGGGAACACTTTTAAGCCTCAGGAACTTTTTTTTTTTTTTTGAGACAGAGTCTTGCTTTGCTGCCCAGGCTAGAGTGAGTGCCGTGGCGTCAGCCTAGCTCACAGCAACCTCAAACTCCTGGGCTCAAGCGATCCTCCTGCCTCAGCCTCCCTAGTAGCTGGGACTACAGGCATGCGCCACCATGCCCGGCTAATATTTTCTATATATATTAGTTGGCCAATTAACTTCTTTCTATTTATAGTAGAGACGGGGTCTCGCTCTTGCTCAGGCTGGTTTTGAACTCCTGACCTCGAGCAATCCACCCGCCTCGGCCTCCCAGAGTGCTAGGATTACAGGCGTGAGCCACCGCGCCCGGCCTAGCCTCTGGAACTTCTGTACTCTTTTCCACCCTCATTGTAGGGGAAATGGCCTACAAAACACTGGAAAAGAATCCTTGACACACCAAAGTAATCATGTGACCGCATCTGTGCACATTCACATTTAAAGTTTACAACACAAAGACAAGGCCATTCAGTGCCTTGCTTTTTAACTATCAACCACATTCAACCAAGGTATAAAACACAATTACTTTATTGATTTCTTACAATCAAATACTGCCAACTAGCATTACTTCCACTCATGCATCATTAAAAACAAAGGACATTTCCTTAGTATTTTCGAATGATGCATTATACAAAAAACAAAGTTAGAACTTAAAATGCACCCTGATTAATTATGTAAACTGGTAATTTGTTTAAAAAAGCGTAACTAATAATTTGGTTCCTTTCATAAAATGGAAATTTAAATATTTCTCCTGATAGTCTTGAGGTTATCATTATGTTATGAGTAGTGCAAAGTGTGGCACATATAGTTTCATCTAGAAAGGTGTGTATCTTACACACCTTATTTAAACAAAATGTGCATAACGAAATGCATACAGTCAACGCATGATAAAAAGCATGTTTCAAATATAAGGCAGTCCATCAGGCCACCATATTATTTAGGTTTTGCATTATCATTTATGGCATTATAGATTAATTACACATAACATATTTTTATATATTTTAACCCTGAAGATAAGAAAAATAATTGTTGCTTGAAAAAATTATTCCAGGTAGCCATTTGGTTTTGTATCAGGAGAAAGTGAACCTCCAAGAGTTTAGTGTCTTGCCAAGTCGGAATCATTAGCTCAAGTCAGTGAATCAGATATGCGACATATTTCACAGTGACTGTTTCCCAAGTCCTGGCAATGCCTCTTCTTCCACAGTAAGCCAGATGATGAAGCATTTCCGGGATTACCCCTTGTATATGGTTTTCCCTTTTTTTTTTTGCTTAACTGTATTACTGTATTGTTTCCTCTTCTCACCTCTTCTGTGACCTTCCATTTTAATTATTCATAAGTCCTTTCAGAATATCCTCAGAGAGATCCATAAGGGGAAGTTCTGGAGATGGAAAATCCAAGGGAGGAAGATTTGGTATTGGAATGTCCTTGGCTTTCCCGGTATTTGCTGCAAACTTCTGCCAGGTTGAGGAGGCTGTAGCAGTTTCTGAATGTGGTGGCAAGCTCCATAACTCTGACTTTTCTACAAAATCAGCATCTACATCCAGCTCCTTTTCTATCGGACCTTTTAGAAGTCTGGCCTTTTCAGCCTTTAGTTGTTTATTTTCTTTCCTTAATCTTTCATTCTCAGCCACAAGGAATTCCACATGCCTCTTCAACTCTGCAATTTTGGTTGCCTGCTCCTCTATAATTGTTTTATCATCTTTTGGGGCTTTGCTTCCAATACATGGCTCTGTTGGCTCACTCTTTTGCTGAAGTAAAAATAGTAGTGTGTCTGGATCCCTGTCAAAGATCCCCTGAATTTCAGGCAGGTGTTTCTCCATGGAAGGGCTGTACTTCTGAGAAAGAAGGGGGCTCTGGCCCTCCGTGTCCTCAGCAGATGGTTTGTGAGATGCCTGAAGATGGGTGGCTACGTCCTTGTCTGTGTTCTGCTGAGCTTTCAATCTTTCTTCACGCTTTGCCCTTTTCCACCTCTCCTGGATGAGGAGGAGCTGTTTCATGTGGCTATCCCTTTGCAATTCCAGTGATAAATGAGCCTATTAACACAAAAAGAAAAATACAACTTGAAGAATTGAATATTTAAGTCTCTTTAGTAATATCCAATATATACTACTCCAAGATCCTCCTTTCTGAGTAACTCAGTAACACTTAGAATTTATATACTATGTTTGCAATTCAGCAAAACCTCAAAACTTTTTCAAAATAGCTAGGTCTTAAGCTAACACTTTTATCCATAAATACTATCCATTCAAAAAGTCAAAAGTCCGATATCCAATCAACACACCGAGTGTGCCTTACTCCATCTGCAAATGCCACTTGTACTCAAAATCAGAAATTTTTATAGACACATTATCTCTACAAACAGTTGAAAAGAAAGTCTTGGCCAGGCTCTGTGGCTCACACCTGTAATCCCAACACTTTGGGAGACTGAGGTGTAAAGATCGCTTGAAGCTAGGAGTTCGGGGCTGCAGTGGGCCATGACTGGACCACTGCACTCTAGCCTGGGTGACAGAGCAAGACTCTGTCTTGAAAAAGAAGAAAAAAAGTCTTCCTATTACTAGGGTGTTTAGAAGGCTCAATGCACACCTGTGTTATGAAACCAGGTTCTATCTTGTCAAAGGGGGTGTAAAGGATAGAACACAACTTTTAAGTTCCCTTGGTTTGTTCAGTTTGAGTAGTTTTTTCCTGCTACTGACATCCCTCACAGAAATGGTATCTTTAATTCAGTCACACAAATATTTACTGAGTACCTCCTAGGTACCTGCCACTTTTATAATCAAGAAATGTTTGGACAGGGGCATTTTTAAAACCTAGGGAAGCCCTCCCCAAACATAGAAGACAATTTTTAAACTATCTTTAATAAGCAAAGCATAGTCCAGCTGTGTGAGCTAATAGTCAAATATGAGCGAATGATCAGGAAAGGTTCTAAGGGGGTTTCTAAAGATAAATCTGGTGATCTGAGATCTGTTAACCACTAGGAAAAATGCTACAAGTTTCTTCATGCCATGTCTGGGACATCAACAGTAGTTCATTTAGTTTTAATTTCCTTCCTGAAGTACTTTTATCTTGCCTATTTAATATATTTTTGATTACAGAGTTGAGAGGGGCACAGTGCTTTATTTTATACATAATTCAAAAGTCTCTACAAGAAAATCTTTCTAATCCTTGTTACAAATATTAAGAACATGTCTCACCTGCTCAGATTGTGTCAGCTTCATGGCTTCGGAAAGATACGCTGGTAAAAAAAAAAAAAAAAAAAAAAAAAGAAGCACATTAAAATGTAAGTCTCATCATTTTATAATTAACAGATAAAAGGAGTTTCAATATTCCTCATATGACAAAAGAACTGGTCTTAAAAAGCAATTCTGCTATAACTTGAGATTTTAAAAAAAGACAGGATTCTTAACCTCTCCAAAAAAGGATGTCGGTGGTAATGAAATATAAATATTCCCTATCCCATCTTGAAAGTTTTATTCTTTAAAACCCCTGTAGATTTTACAATTAAGCCAAAGATGGCCCAGGCACAGTGGCTCATGCCTGTAATCCTAGCACTCTGGGAGGCTAAGGCAGAAGGATCACTTGAGCTCAGGAGTTCAATCAAGACCAGCCTCTACTAAGAAATACAAAAATTAGCTAGGCATGGTGGCACGCACCTATATCCCAGCTACTTGGGAGGATCACTTGAGCCCAGGAGTTTGAGGTTGCAGTGAGCTATGATGATGCCACTGCATTCTAGCCTGGCAACAAACGGAGACTCTGTTTTAAAAACGACCAAAAAATAAAAACCTGAAGATAGCCTAATCACAGAAATAGGATTAGGGAAGATTAAAATTAAACAAGAACCCAACGAAACCCTATTTATTGCTCATTATATTTACAAAAATATCAAGAGATTACCAAAGACTTTTTATCCATCTGAATACCTGGACTATATCATTTTGGCCTCCTACAGAACCACTTTCAATGAGCTATGCTGGCCCAGCATGGTGGCTCACGCCTGTAATCCTAGCATTCTGGGAGGCCAAAGCGGGAAGATCGTTTGAGTTCAGGAGTTTGAGACCAGCCTAAGCAAGAGCGAGACCCTGTCTCTACTAAAAAAATAGAAAGAAATTAGCTGGACAACTTAAAAAAATAATAATAATTATATATATATATAAATAAAATTGGCCGGCCATGGTGGTGCATGCCTGTAGTCCCAGCTACTCGGGAGGCTGAGGAAGGAGGATCGCTTGAGCCTAGGAGTCTGAGGTTGCTGTGAACTAGGCTGATGCCATGGCACTCTAGCCAGGGCAACAGAGTAAGACTGTCTTTAAAAGAAAAAAAAAGAGCTACGCCATCAGCCTACGACAAATTAGGTAGTTAAAAACTCTAAGAACTTGTTGACAAAGTCTATTTACTGTAAGAAAGTTAATGAGGACAGCATAATGTCATTTATGAAGACCTTCAACAAACTTTTCTATCATCTTAGGATCAGATCTTGAGTGACTTAATTTGTTTGAATTCAAGTAGCCAATGTAAAAATCCTTACTTTTCTTCTTTGGGCTGACTGTTAGAAAGCTTAAGGCAAGTTCTCCTTCTATAAATATGCAAGAACTCACAGTACATTTTGTGAACTATACTCCCAGTCCTTTCCCATTTTAGATGATCTTTCTATAGATTTCCTCATCTACCTATTCTTAATTACATTCTATATTTCATTGTTATAGTCCTCCGTAAGACATTTTATATCCTTTTTGGAACAAGATGGAATATAAATAACAAGTCCTGTATTATTAATATCAAATCATGCACAACCTCCATTTTTTTAATCTCTTGCTTCCTATAAATTTTTTGGCAACTTTCATTTTTTTTTGTCCACCTCAACCTTCATTCCTACATTAAATTCCTTTTTTGCCTTTTTACAGTTACCACAAAGCACTGCTTTCTGTCCAGTTTTAATCCAAACATTTTAATGATTTTTCTGATTTCATGACTTAGAATTGTTGTCTCCTTGGATCTACCATAGTCCTCGAGGTATAAATTAGATGTTCTAATAAAGAAAAAACATAGATGGTAATAGTCTTTGCTCCAACCATACTTACATTTTTTTCTTTCAATTTGTTCTTGTCTTTTATTTCTGTACTAAGTCTGTATAGCTACATGCTATTTCTTTCCTCTTGTTCATGTTTAAATCTGTTGGGACATTCTATCGGCTCTGCTATTGCTCTGATACAGTATGGAGGAATGTTCTTAGGTATCCTTCCCATCTTGCCTGCATACATGTCTGTCTGAACTATAGTTTTAAATGCACTTTTGTAACAAACAGAACAGTTTTCACAAAACCAAGTTTAAACCAACTGAAACACCTCCCCCTTTATAGCACAGTAAAACCATATAACATGATAGAAAAGGATACCTAAGGATATGCCAAAGCACAAATAATTCAACAAATAATCACTGTCATTTAAAGTATTTCCCACATTTAAATCTTATAATGTGGGCTTTTTTTTAAAAGTTATTTTAAAAGAAAAAAAAATTTTTAGTATCTGATTGCATGGTCATGGATTTGGCCCACAGATTCTTATAGGAACAAATGCCTACCCAAGATATAAGTTTAGGAAAGGAATATCTATCTCAGAAAAATCTAACAATTCTGGTTAAACTGCTTCCTTAAATATGACACAAGGCTAAAATTCAAAGTAGAGATTATGTAAATCATGGGGGAAAGGAGCTAAGGAAATCTGAAGAACTTATTATTTCTCAAAATAATAACCAATTACTATTCTATCATGTATCCATTAAACTAGTACCAAAGCACAAAATGCACAGCAAAATATCACCTCTACATGATAAAGACTGCTCTGCACTAGAATCATTTTCATGTTACCACAGTTTTCACAGGAAGGCCCAGGTTAAGATTGTTTTCAACCAAAATGTTGATCAAATACATATAAAATAACTGTATTTACATATGCTGAAGAGGAGAGGTCTGCTCATCTTCTGAAATGCTCATTTTGAATTCTAAGTATTATCAATGGCTGTTATTAACTTCCTCATTTAAGCTTTTGCTCTTTTGTTGTTTGCGAAACAAAATTCACTTAAGGAACTGGACTGCATGAGAACGGTAAGAGAGAATTATACCAATCCAGTTTACAGCTGCTATGCTAGTCAAAAGATTAAAGCAAAAGATTTTTCTAACAATATTGAATCCCTGGGAGTCTGTGACTTCTTAAACTCACCCTTTTTCAATATGGAAAAATGTGGTACTCGCTGCCAGATCTAGATAGTATTTTCCTTCCTGATTTGCTATCCCAGGTTATCTGGCAAACGTGCGTGTGCTCAGTTTCATTTGATTCAGCCACTGTCCACCTCAACAGTAGATCCTATCTTTCCACAAGAGGAAAGAAAAATCAAGTAACTTCTTCAACACGTTTACAAAGCAAACACTACAAAGTATAGAGGTTATAGAGTCCTCCTTAACTATGTAATCTCAGGGTAAGTTTTTAGTCTCAGAATTTCTTCTTGATCTTTGAGAGCTGGACACAGGCTAACTTCATTTGCTCTTAAGTCTTCCCGTTTCTGGCTTTCCTTCCTATTTGTCTTTTTAAGATGCTGACTTTTCCCTGTCATATCTCTAAAATGATTTCCTTCCTTTCAGAATACATCTAATCTACATCCATACCTCCCAAAACACACTTATTATAAGCCCTAGTTGTAAGTCAGTTTAGAAAACAGCTCATTTCGACCACATAAATTTTCAACTCCACTATAAAACAAAACACAGAGCTATTTTTAACCAAGTCTAAACCCCAAATCTGCTCAGTGGGATTTTACTAATCACATTCAGTTCTACATCCATCATTAAGGCTAATGTAATCTAACTGGCTGCCTGTATCTTTTCTACTCCTAAGAATGTCACAGACTGGGGGGGGGGGGGTGGTGGCCTGCCTTGGCGTTTGAAACCAAACAGTAGTTTTCTGCCTATAAATACAAGGATTATGTTAGGAATGGAACTTTTCTGCCTTTATTATTATTATTTATTTATATGTATATATCTTTTGTAGATATACAGTCTATGTTGCCCAGGTTGGCCTCAAACTTCTGGGCTTAAGTGATCCTCCCAAAGTATTGGGATTACAGGTGTGAGCTGCTGCCATGCCCAGCCTTTTCTCTCTTTTATATTCAGAATATCATATAGCTCAGTATACAACATATGTTGATTCACTCTGTTTTAACATGTTATATATGTGTAACCATGACCATTTTGGGTTATAAAGCCATCAATTCATGGTGGCATTGTTTTTCTTTTTTTTTTTTGAGACAGAGTCTCACTTTATTGCCCAGGCTAGAGTGAGTGCCGTGGCGTCAGCCTAGCTCACAGCAACCTCAAACTCCTGGGCTCAAGTGATCCTTCTGCCTCAGCCTTCCGAGTAGCTGGGACTACAGGCATGTGCCACCATGCCCGGCTAATTTTTTCTATATATTTTAGTTGGCCAATTAATTTCTTTCTATTTATAGTAGAGACGGGGTCTCCCTCTTGTCAGGCTGGTCTTGAACTCCTGAGCTCAAATGATCCGCCCACCCCGGCCTCCCAGAGAGCTAGGATTACAGGCGTGAGCCACCGCGCCCGGCCTGTTTTTCTTAAATAGTTAAAATAGGGTTTTTTCTCTACAAAAAAAAAAAATAGAAAAATTAGCTGGGTGTGGTGATGCATGCCTATAGTACCAGGTACTGGGGAGGCTAAGGCAGGAGGATCTCTTGAGCTCAGGAGTTTGAGGCTGCAGTGAGCTATGATGATGCCACTGCACTCTAGCCTGGCAACAAAGCTAAACATAGTATATTGTCTTTATAGTGATTACAGATTTAACAATCTGATTCAGAAAAGATTTAAAGAGCACTAGCTAACAAGTTTAATGTAATACGAAGCCCCTATAAAATTCACATAAAAATACAGATTTACAGGGTTCCTAAACGTATGTGCTCAACCCTACAACAGATACACGGGATACTCTTCAGTAGCAAAACTAATTCTATTAAAAAAAAAAAAAAAAAAGACTTGAAATTTTCTGAAAGTTAGTGACTTATAGGCAAAAATCACTGAAGAGGACTTATACCAAACCAATGCTCACCATGCAGTGTGTATTTCAGCAGTTAAATAACACTGGAGGGGCAGGCTCTGCCAGGACAGAATTTGGCTTTGATCATACCAACCTAGAGGGAAAAGAAGGTGCCTACCAGCAGAAAGACTCCAGGGCTTGCTCTGAGAAAGGTGACTCACACCCATTTTGGATGCAACATGATTAAAACACCCCCTTTTCCAAAGGTTTTTGGTTTGTTGCTCAGCCAACAGAAATTGATCTAAGCAAAACAGGCCCCCAGGACCTAATAAAATTAGGTCTTTGATAAGAAGCCAACAATTCTAAACTTTATACCAAAATGAAAACTATCCTAGCATGTTACTATTAAGCAGGCAAGGAGAGATGAAATATCCAGAAAGGAAACTAACAACAACAGGAAAAATCTGCCATTTTAGGTGGCAAAGGTCTTCGGTGGGTTTTGTATTTTCAGCATCTTAGAAAATGGAAACTTGGTGAAAATGAATTGGTTGGAATTGAATTAATATTGCTTTCAGAACCTGAAATTGCTAGCTATTTGAAACCCAGACTCCTTTTTATAACATTAACTGGCAGACTTCTAGCAGTCAGCTTCTGTCTTTAGGAATCTTTGGGCTCAGAGAGTTGTGCCAGGAATCGTTTACCACTATGGTATTTATGCCACCTTCATGCATAAGCACACTGGGTTAGGAGCTAGGAAATCTTACACTCAATTGAAAAATAATCAAAGCTGATGATCTGGTGGGTCAACAGTGTCAACCCTGCATGAGCAGGGCAACACACACCACTACTATTGTGATTTTCACTTAAATAAAGTATTAAGAGATACTGGGGATAAAAACTGCCCTTCAGTATTACTTAGTATTTCTTAAAAAGAATACTCACCTGCAGCCTTTTTGTGACAAGAAATAGCCTCTTCGTATTTGCCTGCAGCTAATAAACGGTCTGCCCGTCTGCTCTGTTGATGAGCCTAGAAGACAAACATTTCTAAATTCTTCTGAATCATAAAATAAAACATGACTTAAAAAAAATAGCACTTAAGATGATAAATAATGCCATTTGTTGCCACACATCAAACCACCATTAACAGCTGTATATGTAACTGGGAAAATACAATGAGTAGAGCCTAGAAATACAGCACCTGAAAGAAACTAGCAACTTCTCTCAGCTCTACCAATAAGTTCCTCTTCTCAAGGTTAATACCAGGCACTTCATTTCTTCAGCGACCACATTCTTCCATTCTTCAGAAATTGACCAAAACAGCTGCAATCACTGATTGTTACTCAAAATGTGCATTTTCCTGGCAGGGTACAGTAGCTCACAACTGTAATCCCAGCACTTTGAGAGGCCAAGAGTTCAAGACTAGCCTGGACTACACAGCAAGACCCCATCTTTATGAAAAATAAGAAACAATTAGCTGGGCATGGTGGCACATACCTGTAGTCCCAGCTACTCGGAAGACCAGGGCAGAAAGAAGGATCCTTTTGGGCCCAGGAGTTTGAGGCTACAATGAGCTATGACTGGGTCACTGCACTCCAGTCTGGGCAACAGAACAAGGCCCTGTCTCAAAAATTTACAAAAAAAAAAAAGAGTGCATTTCTTTATTTTTAACAAAGCCCCTTTCAAAACAAGGGCTATTTTGTAGATACTCTCACTAGTCTATATGGTTTAAAAACTATAATCATCACTCTGGGAGGCCAAGGCGGGCGGGATCACTCAAGGTCAGGAGTTCAAAACGAGCCTGAGCAAGAGCGAAACCGTCTCTACTAAAAATAGAAAGAAATTAATTGGCCAACTAAAAATATATAGGAAAAAATTAGCCAGGCATGGTGGTGCATGCCTGTAGTCCCAGCTACTCAGGAGGCTGAGCCAGGAGGATTGCTGGAGCCCAGGAATTTGAGGTTGCTGTGAACTAGGTTGATGCCACAGCACTCTAGTCCGGGCAACAGAGTGAGACTCTGACTCAAAAAAAAACAAAACAAAAAACAAAACAAAAAAAACACCCTATAATCAGGAAATCATTTACCAAATAGTAAAATCCAAGCATCTCTTGTATCATTCTTCTTTCAACATTAAAGTTACTATTTGTTTTTAAAATAAAAAATGTGGAAATTGTACAGTTGAGGAATCAATGATACCAATATCTAATATTACAGGGTAGGTTTTTTTTTTCAGGTACAAGTCACCAAAAGAACAAATTCAGACATCCTAAAAGCAAATAATTGAAGTGCCCACGAATGTAAGGTAAATGGATTAAACAAGCTGTCACTGGCCACACTTTAAGAATGTCAAAAGAGCTTTAATATACATTACTTCACTTGTTTTCACTACAACTCTGTCAATGTGTTTCTCTCTCTCTCTCTCTTACATAGGAAGGCCAAATAGACTGATGGGGTCATGTAACTTACCTAAGATTATTATTACATTTGGCTAGCCAGAAGAAAAGAAGAGGTGATCAACTAAAGTCTTCTAACTAATGTAATGTTTTCCTCACTAACTCACATATGATATAGCAAAGCTTCATAAAAAAAGCAAAAAGTACTTCACAGTTCATAACAGCACTATTCACAATAGCCAAAAGCTAGAAGCAATCCAAATGTCCATCAACAGATGAATAAACAATATGTAGTATATACACACAAAGGAATAGTATTCAGTCTCAAAAAGAAGGAAATTCTGACACATGCTGTAACATGGATGAACTTTGAGGACATTTTGCTAAGTGAAAAAAGCCAGTCATAAAAAAAGAAATACTTGGCCAGGAACAATGGCTCACACCTGTAATCCTAGCACTCTGGGAGGCCAAGGCAGGATTGCTTGATAACAGGAGTTTGAGACCAGCCTGAGCAGGAGAAAGACCCTGTCTCTACCAAAAACAGAAAGAATTAGCTGGGTGAGGTGGGCGCAGCTATAGTCCCAGCTATTTGGGAAGCTGAGGCAGATGGATGGCTTGAGCCCAGGAGTTTGAGGCTGTAATGAGCTATGATGATGCCTCAGCACCCTACCCAAGTCAACAGAGTGAGACCCTGTCTCAGAAAAATAAAAATTTTAAAAATTTTAAAGAAATTAAAATACAGGTTCAATATTGTCTTCTTTCCCAAAGTTACACAGTATTACCTTTTATAACTTTGAATTTATTTATTTTTATGTCCCTGGGGAAAGCTATATATAAAGATGAGTAATAAAAAAAAAAAAGGAATACCATATGAACACAATACCAAAAAGGCAGCAGAGAAAAATCTAATATATGCCTGACCTACAGCAGGGTCTTCAGTTAGGAGCAAAGGAGAAACCTATTCACTCCCCTGTTCCCAATCATTTCACTATGAGTCTCCTACAGACAAGTAGTTAGTATCTCCAAACAATAAGCACTCAATTGATTGCCTAACTAGTGCAATGCAATTATACTTAAGATAACTGCTCAAGTGTTAGAGAATTTCAGGAAGACCTCTTTTTAATTTTAGATCTAAGGATCAACTTCTCCCACATGCAGCTCCCCCTGCATCTTTTCTTCCTTTAATTCCCAGTTAAGCTTGCTTTTTTCCCAGAACTGCCACCATCTGTTGTGATGACAGTGAGAATCTTGTGCAGTATCTTTCAGATTACAGGATGCAACCCACTAGTGGGTTGTGAAATCAATTTACTGGGTCACAACTTGCATTTTTAAAAAATCTAATATTATAGTAAATATTACATTGCATCACATATAGCAAAAAGGTTTTGTTTTTGGTGAAGTTTATGAGGGCTCTGCATTTCTGCATAATTCCAGGAAGCATCTTCTATAATACAGCAGCGCTGCAGTAATATATACATGAACCATGCTGTAAAAATTTCTCATCGTGGATCACAGTCAAAACAGATGGGCAAGCATTGGAAAGATCAATATTTTATTTAGAAATCCTGCTTTCAAATCCCATTATCACCATTTACTCTGCATTTCAAATTTTTCATCTGTAAAACTGGGGGAATATCTCATATAGCTACTAAGAGGACAAGATAAATAATGTATGTAAGTAAAGTGTCTGATGCCAACCCCACCACTTAATAATTGCTAGATATATTTCACTGCTCTATTGCCTTTTTCCAGAGTGCCTCCATTAGGCCCAGCCTAGCTTGTGACTGACATAAAATGACTTTTCCTTGGAATTTTTCAGGGCAGCAAGGGGTTCAAATAGCCTCTTTTTACCTTAAAGATTTTAGCGCCAATATTTAACATATATAGTTGACTCCACATATATACAAGGCCATTCCTTGGTCCATGATATCTGATTCCTTTTTTTAAATGAGAAGCTTGAAAACAAGAGGCTTCATTAACCACATCACATGATGTGGGAACTGACCATACCAGAGAGAAGCTGTTACTCTCAGCACTCTTAAGGGCCAAACACACAGAAAACAATGTGGCCATGCAGTCACATGGACCCTGCCCTCTGAAGCAGAGGTAAGCAAAGCATGAGCGACAGTCATGTACAAATTAAGATCTGACATCACTTTCCAAATCAGCAGCAAACAAACCAAAGAACTAGATTTGAAGTTTGTTACCAGCACTCACATTGCCAAAATTAAGAGGATGCAAAGAAATACCTAAATTTATACTAATTTTATGTCACCATTTTCCTATATTCAAAATTGACCCAAAAAACCTGATGAAACAAACTTAGAGTACAAAAGACTAGCTATTTTTTTCTTCGATGAAGAATTTATTTTTCTTTTCATCAACTCCAAAAACCAGAGAACTAGAACTTCTACATCATCTGTACTACATATTAAAATAAATACTTCAAACTAGTCTCTTCCAGATCTGAAAAATTCACTGAGAGGAAATAAACCTACAGGCACCTATTGCAAATCCAACATTAAAGAATCAATACTAAGGCAGAGGCACTAAATGCCAACAATCTATGGTTCAATATAGACAGGGCAATACCGAAATGAAAATAAGTAGTACATTAATATGGAAGCATTAGTAGAAAGAGGTCATGATATCAAAATAAGTTGTGATCCATAATGTATTTGAGTCACTGACCTAAGTAATTACTTAATTTCTCTCAGTCTAAGCTTATTCATCGGTAAAACTGGAAACTTCTTACAAAATTCCAAGGATAGTCAGGACATATGATTATAAATCCATGTCCTGTAATAAGTCCTCATACAATAAATTTGGATGACACTGAGATCATTAGGAAAAGCTTGTATATACAAGCTTGTGGGATTTTCAAAGGCACTCATTAAATCACAGCACTGAGAACTATTTCTCATGTGGAGTCAACTAGATACCAAGTTAAGGGTTCTTTGACATAAAAAATGGCAGCTTTCAAAAAAACCCCAGTCTTCTAAAACTGTGTAATAGAGGCCTGTCATTGGTACTTAGCAACAGTTAAATAATTCACGTAAATGTCAATCTCTGTTCTATTGTTATCTGTCAATAATCAACTAGGCTGGAAATCAGATCTTTTAAATCTCAAGTGCTTTAAGAAATCAAGATGCCAAATTTCTGATACTTGCCCATGTAAATTTTGTGGCTGGATTATGGAATTATGTTAGCCTGCTTAAGAGAACTTTTTCAAAATTCTACTATAAAAGGAGAATTTAAATACTACTGTCACCATTTAACTAATTTTTCCTAAACGGGTGATTCTGCTGCTCCATCTACAACTGTAGCCTAATTCCAGTCTTCTCATAAGCCCCACACCTGTGGGGCAGTTGGCTGGGGTTATGCTGCAACCTGAAGCCAAATAAAGTGAAGCTAACTGGAACTGAACCAATGGTCATTTTGCAAGGACACTTGAACTTTGAAGCACTCTGGAAGAGGCTGGTTATTTTTAATAATATTCCTATTAAGTTTCAGTATTGAGCCATCCATTATGTTTTATTGTTTCTTAAAAACAAGAAAGGTGCAAAATATTTCCCTGGTTTTTAAAACTCACAAATGTAGTCTAATTCTTCTTAAGTGTAAACAACTCTTACCAATGGAGGCAAGACTCAACTTAATAAAATTGGAGTGGGGAGGCTCCTCAAAGTAGGTAACCTAGTACCAGTGATTTGGAACCACAGCTTTAGGTTCCTAGAATCTCAAGTTTTTAAAGCTCAACAAGGTCAAACTTTTATTCTACAGATTTTAAATGAAAGACTTATAGTCTGGTTATAACAGCTAACTCTTACACTGTAAGATGTACTGGGTGCAGTTCTAAGCGCTTTACACTCACTCCTTTAATCCTTACAACAAACCTGAAACATAAAAGTGAGGTCAAGTAATTTCCCCAAGGTTACACAGCTATTAAGCAACAATGCAAGAATTCAAATTCAAGCAGTCTGGCTCCAGAATCTATACTCTTAAGCCACCAGAGTCTACTGCTTTTCTAGAGGGAGATCTGAACCAGTTCAAGGCTTTTCCAGGACTTCAGGCATCAGAGTTCCAAAGTAAGAACCTAACCCTCCATAATCCTTTTTCCCATCCCACTATGGCAAAGAACTGCAAATCTGACTTAAAAGTTCTTCCTGTATGCAACCTTAAGTAATCTGACTTTTGTATCCAAAATTGGTACCCTTTCCGGGAAACTAAAAGATGTGGTGGCCAGTCAGGAAAGAACTCGTGTTTCTTCTTGGTAGCTTTTTTTTTTTTCCTTTTTCCCTTTGGTTTGTTTTTTTAATTGCAAACCTGAAATACCTAAAATCATAATAAGGAAATAGGCCACCAGCACTTTTTCTGGAAACAGCAAACATCCTATTGCACTTTCATGATGCCTAAGTTGATGAAACTGAGCTAAAGAGAGACAGCTCTTTATACCAGCTGTTTCTAACTTACTCGGGGAGAGAGATACTCTGAGTTTACGCATCAGTATGTACGTGAGAAATCAGTTTAGAGAAAAATGGGGCTGAGGAGGAATATTACTCTCTGTCCAAAGTGAGAGACTTAGACTCAGAACCTCTACGTTAGAAGTTAAAACCCGTATTACACACCAATTCTGCCCTGGCCGGCTTCAGTCTCTCCAGGCTGCAAGGAGGTGGCTACGTGGCGCTAGGAGGTTTTTACCCTGGCCGGAGAGGAGGTGGCAGTCCCATCTGGTGGCATCCCCTCGCCTGGGGCCCTGCGGCAGGGGGCGCCCGGAGGTGGTAGGAGCTTCCCGGGGATCCCCGAGACGGAGAAGGTGTGGGGCGGCGTGCCCGGAGCCGCTGTGGGGACAGGGCCTGCTCGCGCCCCCAGCCGCTGCGAAAACCCCTACCGAGCCCGCCTCCCGGCCTCCAGGGTCAGGCGACACGCCAGGGACGGGACCAGACTCCTGAAGCAAAGGTACCCAGGAGAGACGCTATCCTCTGTGGGCCACTCACCAGGTTCAGAGGTCCTTCCATTACTTCCATAGACCCCGGGATGAGCGGCGGCCTGAGGAAGGGGAGCGGCGGCGCCGGGGCACATGGAGGGGCGCGGCGGGGAGGCGCGACGCAGCCGCGGACACGGCGGCCCCTCTCCGCTCCCGGAGAGGCAGCGGTAGGCGCACAGGGAGCAACAACCAAGCCACTTCCTCCTCCGGCGCCGCGCCGCGGGCCCGCCCCCTGCGCCGCCGCCGCGGCCACGCACGGCGCCGTGACGTCACGCGCGCGGGCGGCTAGTTCAAGGTGGGAGGGAGGACAGGGAGTGAGTGGGGCTCAGGGAAGGAAGGGGACCAGCTGACGTACGCTTGCGTGTGGTCAATCTTCCCTCTCGCGAGAGACGTCATCGTCAGCTTCTTGACTACTACTCTGATGTCACGTGAGGAGGTGCGGCCTTGTAGTTCCTAGCTTAGAATGGCTTATCTGCTGTTGGATTCTCCTATTTCCCTCCAGGCTGGCTTTTCCTCAAATCCACTCTGTTTAGCTACACCCTCTCTTGCTTTCCTGTTCCCACCTTTATTGCTGTACCGGATTTCCTTTTTTCACTCATAAAAGCAGATTTGAAAATGCTAAACCATGCCCTGGACTACTGCTGACCCCCCTGGAGGCGGACAAACATAGATTGAGGGCTCTGCCCTCAAGTTGCTCACAAACTGTTAAAATAATAAGGATCACAGATAGCCAAACACAATACTCTTTCATTTAACAATTAATTGTGAGCCAAGCCAACATGCAAGATTCTTTCTGTTGTGGAATTCACTGACAGTTGTGATTTCCGTGGCAAGGGGAGCAGATAAGGAGCTGTGATAGGGAAGAACCAAGTGGGGATGCGTGGTGAAGGAAGGCGTCTTAGATGACATGGGGTTTTTTTGTTTTTGTTTTTTTGAGACAGTCTCGCTCTCACCTGTCACCCCAGCTAGAGTGCAGTGGCGTCATCATAGCTCACTGCAACCTCAAACTCCCGGGCTCCCAAGTAGCTGGGATAGGCCCCACTATGCCCAGTTGGTGGCTAATTTTTCTATTTTTGGTAGAGGCAGGATCTCTTGCATAGGCTGATCTCAAACTCCTGCCCTCAAGCATTTCTCCTGTCTTAGTCTCCCACAGTGCTAGGATTATAGGTGTGAGCCTGAGGGCATGATTTTAAGTTGAAACCTTGTAGAGCCAGCAAAGCAAAGACCCTTTCTGGCAAAGGAAATGTCTTGCATCATAACACTAAAGCAGGAAAAACAGCAGCAGCATCCATAGGATGCAGGAAAGAGGTGTAGGCCTCTGGCCCCACAAAGGTTCACTGAAAAATCCTGAGGCAGATTGATTAATGGAAGGAAGGAGATACAAATTTATTTACAGTGTATACAGAGGAACCATCCAAAAGAAGATTCAACTCTCCAAGAGGATTTAGAAGTTTATATACCTTTCTGGTAAAATGGGCTATGGGGAGTGGGGAAAGAATTCTGTTCTGAGGCAATAAAGGATTTCTAGGGAGGATGAATAGACCACAAACAAAGATTAAATAGTAAATAGTTCTCTTTAGAATTTGAAAGAGTCTGGGAGATGGGACATTATCTCCTTAAAGAGTCTGTTCGGGTGTGGTCATATTCCTGTTCTTACAGAGAGGGGAAGGAAAGAACAATTGCTTTCTTAGGTGGGTTTGGACCTTAGGAAGATAAAGTTTAAATTTTTCTGGCATGCTGGGAGGGGGAAGGTCAGAGAGACCTTGAGGCTTCTTCATTTAGTCCATCATGTCAAAAAGCC
This sequence comes from Mirza zaza, assembly GCA_008750895.1. NCBI lineage: Eukaryota > Metazoa > Chordata > Mammalia > Primates > Cheirogaleidae > Mirza > Mirza zaza. The sequence goes on along the minus strand of VSMD01138833.1, from coordinate 6,056 downwards.
ATATTTTGGGCTAAAATATTTTTAATTTCCTTCAGAGACAAAAGTAGAAATCTAAAAGGCAAATTCCAGAGCATAGGCAACCCCGTAGTACACAGTGACGCATTTGGATTTTATTCAAAATGAATTGACAAGTGAAGAATCTTAAGCTAGATAGTAACCTGCTTTATAGTTTTTGAAAGATCAATTTCTGTAGAATATGAAGAATAAATTGTATGGGGCCTATGGTAAAAGAACGAAGAGAAGCTAATCGATTAAGGGACTAATTTCAACAGCTTAGACTGGAATGGTACCAGTGAATGTTAACCAAAAGTCCTGGCACTTTTTCCCAGGGCTGGACAAGTAAGTGGTTTGAGGAGAAGGAAAGAGGAGTTTGTTAATTTGCCAGGAAATGAGGAGGTTGGCAAATTCTCATCTCAAAGTGCCAGTGTCCTACCTCTAAGCAGAAGCATAGAGCTTTTACTTACTTATTTATTTATTTATTTATTTATTTAAGACAGAGTCTCACTTTGTTGCCCAGACTAGAGTGAGTGCTGTGGTAGCACCCTAGCTCACAGCAACCTCAAACTCCTGGGCTCAAGCAATCCTGCTGCCTCAACCTCCCGAGTAGCTGGGACTATAGGCATGTGCCACCATGCCTAGTTAATTTTTTTCTATATATATTAGTTGGCCAATTAATTTCTTTCCATTTATAGTAGAGATGGGTCTTGCTCTTGCTCTGGCTGGTTTCAAACTCCTGACCTTGAACAGTCCACCCACCTTGGCCTCCCAGAGTGCTAGGATTACAGGCGTGAGCCACTGGGCCTGACAGCACAGAGCTTTTAAAGATTCTGATTAATCACATAGTCCCATATTTGGCTAAGACAATCTCTTGACTTCTACTTGGGCAGTTCCCCCGGAGCCATCTCCTGTGGCACAAAGAAGAAGGACACTTTCCTGCCCCTCCCAACCACTGGCCTGAGGCCGAAACGTATGTTTTAGTTCTCAAAGAGGATGAGCGGGTTTTAAAGAGACAAAAAATGTTTTTAGGCCAGGTGGTGGCTCACGCCAGTAATCCTAGCACTCTGGGAGGCTGAGGCAGGCAGATTGCTCAAGGTCAAGAGTTCAAAACCAGCCTGAGCAAGAGCAAGACCCTGTCTGTACTAAAAATAGAAAGAAATTAATTGGCCAACTAAAAATATATAGAAAAAATTATCCGGGTATGGTGGTGCATGCCTGTAGTCCCAGCTAATCAGGAGACTGAGACAGTAGGATCCCTTGAGCCCAGGAGTTTGGGATTGCTCTTAGCTAGGCTGATGCCACAGCACTCTAGCCCGGAAAAAAAAAATAAGTACCTTATTTGGGTATGACTCAGTGGAAAGTCCCTGGCTGGTGGTTTCTGATGGGTTAAACTTAAGTTTTGTTTTACCTCTTACATTCAACTGGGTTTTCGTGTGTTTAAGTAGGAACCCAAGATGCTGGAGCTATCCCATCTAATGGCCTCCTAATTAATTATTTTTACACATCCAAGTGGATATGGCAAGTAGAGAAAAAAGACTGAAGCTCAAGAGAGGTCTAGGTGAAGACATTTGTTTCAGTAGGGAAAACACATATGCAGAAAGGAGCAGCAGATCTAGAACTGCTGTTGAAGAATATCAGCAATTAGATATCTGGTAGAAGAGGCAGACAGAGTCAGTTAAGCATTGAAATCCAGGACATCCCATAGAGGATAAACATGGGACAATGGTGGAAGAGATCAAAGTGAGATAAATGAAAATATATGTATTCAGTAGGAAGACAATAGATGATACAAACATTGGATGACTGTATGGATAATGTTCTTTAAGAAGGTGAAGGAAGAGTGGAATTCAAAGCCCCAGTAGAGAAACTGCAATGGGAAGGAAGGATGCTTCTCCATTTTAACCAGTAGGAAAAGGAAAAGATGGACATACAAAAGTCGTCGTTTGTTTATGGGGAAAATGGGAATTTGGGGTCAATTACTGCTCATTTTAAAATAAGCATGAGATAAAATTATTAACTGAGAGCAGAGGGGATAGAGTTCATCTGAAAAGGAAGTCCCAGAGTGAGAGAGTTAACCTAACAGTGAAATGGTTTGTTTCCTGGGTAATGCTGTGTCCACTTGAGGGATGAAGTCATGAATGAGGTAAGAAGTAATATCAAAGAGCAGTAAAGATGATACCAAGGGAGAAGTTTCCTTTCTCTCTGTTGGCTCAGAGAAGACTATGAAGGCAGTGGCATTTGAGCTGAGCCTCAGATTTGGTGGAGGTCAGGTTAGTAATGAGGGGACTCTTTCGGGAAGAGGGAATGGCTGTTTCTGAGGGACCTGTGTGTCAAGAATTCACCAACTGCTTCTTCTTCTAGTTCTATTGCAAACCAGATCCTGAGCAATAGCACTTGCTGAGCAAATGCTATCCTAGACCTGCAGTTTGGCCCAATCCCACTGTAAGCATTGACAGATACCTACCATCTACCCTTCAGCGGCAGCTAATAGGCCTGAGGTATGGTGGGAAAAGAGGTTAGCAGGAAATACAGAATGTCTCATTTGCAAATATTAATAGATAATCAGACCTAACCCCTCCCAAACGTCCTTAATGCTTCTCTAGAAAGTACCACAAGGCTCAATTTCAGACATTCCTTGGATGTTGGCTGTTCTAATCTCATCCCCAATATTGTAATTTTCTCTTCAAGATTCAAGAGATTGTGGACCAATCTCTTTTTGAACTACCCAAATCAAGGCAGAATGATCTGCTGTGGAATATTCTTAACCATTAGAAAGTCCTTCCTTTGTTTGAATTATAATCTGTCTTCCCATGACTGCTATGCCCTGAGTTTTGTACAAATCACTATAACATTCCCTGCTATCGAAATGTAAAATGTGCATATCCTTGACTCGGCAGTCCCCATTCTAGGCATCTTCTCTGCGGAAACACTAGCACAAGTGTAGAAAATGAAGGTATGTGAGGCTCTCCAGGAGGCATTGTAATAGTGATCTCCCTAGTTTGGGGATGGTTCAAATAAAACTAGCTAGATCATTTGGCAGGGCTGCTACAGAGGGGATTCTTGCATCAAATGAGAACTTGGATTGATGACCTCAGAAGTTTGTCTAGGTTATAAGTCCTTGGTTTGCTCATTTACGGGAAGAGAGGGGAGCAGACCCTTTTTGTCTCACTTTCTGTCTTCTCTACCTCTGTTGTTTTTCTCCCCCTCAGTACAGGAGCTCCATGGAGGAGAACCTTCACGTGGTCCCTGAGGTGTCTGTGGCCACCTCCTCCGATTGTGCCGTGGGAAAGGTAGTCCATTGTGCCTGCCACACATACTGTTTGTGGACCGCCCATGGAAGCCACCCCAAGAACACTTTCTTCTATAGTCATAAAATCTCTGGAGCCTGCCAAAGGGGCAGTACCAGGGGTGGCAGCAGTGCTGGGTGCGTGGCAGCAACCAAGTCCGCAGGCCCAGGGCAGATCAACACAGCAGTGTCGGACACAGCCAGCAAGGGCTCAGGGGGAAAAGGAGCAGCATGGCCATGGCAGAACCACCAACACATCCTCAGTGCCGGGTATTTCATGCATGTCCTTGGAGGGTACTCCCAGCGTGTTGGCAGGGGCTCCCAAGGGGTCTCCAGAAGGCAGAATGAGTGCGGTGACTACAGAAGCAGAGACTACCGATGAGCCCGTTGTGAAAACAGCTAAAGGGCCAGTAGGGAGATCTCTCTACCCAGCCTTGCAGAGCAAAGGTTATGTAAGTGAATGGAACGGAAGCAAGAGAAGAGCACAGAGCAAGGAACTCTCAATTAGAGGATCCTCTACCGCAGCACAGGTGAGGCTTGCATCAGGACAAAGGAAACCAGTTAGTCTGAAAATCATCTTCCTGCCTGTCCTTAGCCAGCCATGAGACCGTAAGAAGTTTGCAGAAAGAAAAAAGGCTGGAGCATCCTGGGAGGCAGCAGACACAGCTTCTCCACTCACAAGTGCAGCAGGCACAGTCCCACCATAAAGGATTCTAGGACATTTCACAGCTGGGATGGAGAAGCTGCTCTGCACACTAGCTCAGAGTCTGTTAAGTAAGAGACCCGGCGGGACTGGCTCTTTTTTAAGCAACTGCAAAGCCAGTCTTACTGTAGACTCAGGGGCCCTGCCACACAATAAAGAGGTGGACATTGTGTCTAAGACTGTGGAGAGGGCAACATGGGGGTCTCATGGAGACAGCAGAGGGGCCAGGGCTGGAGATCGCTGACGCTGTGGTATCTGAGACCAACCAGGTAGGCAGCAAGCTTTGAAGCTGAGCCTGTTAATAAGAATCAGAGCAGGAAGCTATCACAGGGACTTGGGGTTCCTTATTGCAGTTTAGATAAAGCAGAAAACCATACAATCTCTGAATGAAATCCCATCTGTTTGAATTTCCACGTCCCATACTCTGTGAGTGGCCTGTGATGTCAACTGTGCTGCTGCCTGAGGCTCCTCCAGTGGGGCCCCACCTCACACTCCTGTTCTACAGAGCCGGTGTGGACCGACCAGTACGGTGGCTCATGCCTGTAATCCCAGCACTTTGGGAGGTCGAGGCGGGAGGATTGCTGAGTCCAGGAGTTCAAGACCAATCTGGACAACATAGCAAAACCCTATCTCTACAAAAATTTTTAAAAAATTAGCCAAGCATGGTGGTACACACTTATAGTCCCAGCTATTTAGGAGGCCGAGGCAGGAGGATTGCTGAGGCCAGGAGTTCGAGGCTGCAGTGAGCTATGATTGCGCCACTGCACTCTAGCCCAGGCAACAGAGCAAGAGACCCTGTCTCTTAAAAAAAAGAAAGAACAAAGCCAATGTGGGTGCTCCATCTCCCCTCAACCACTTTCTGGCTTTATTCTCCCAATATGATGGCTAAAAGTCATAGACTACAGGCAGAAGCACCACCACCACCACCTTCTTCTCTTCATTTTCTTCTCCTTGAAAATCCCAGATCATAGACACTCAGTCTAGTTCATAGACTCAGCAAGGAGACAATTCACCTTCCTTCAAGATATTCAAGGAAGGATACAGCATAGATGTTGGCAATCAGAATGAGGCGGTCTATCAGCTGGTTTTAGCAATTCTGTTCCTTGGCATATATACCCTGGAGAAATTCTCACATGTATGTTTCAAGAGACAGCTACAGGAATGTTTAAAGCAAAATATTATTAAATATGAAATATTTGATTTTGTATTCTGTAACAGCAAAATACTGGAAATAACCCAAATGCCTATCGAGAAGAGAATTGTTAAACTATAGAACATATAGACAGTGGGACATTAGTAATAAAAATGAGTAACAACCATACACATTAAAATGGATGAGTCTCAACTAAGGCTGTGTGAAAAAAAGGTCACAGAAAAACACATGTGATAGACTTCCCATTTATTAAACAAGAGCAAACAATGTGTTGGAAAAGCGGGAGAGAAAACAAGGGAGTGATAGACTCAAAGTTCAGACCCCTTGTTGTCCCTAAGCAGGGAAGAGGGAGACAGAACTCAGAGGTGTGCATAAGGGGTCACACCATTGTTCTGTATCTAAGCAGGATGCTTGGTCCATGGCGGTGTTTACACTTGCAATTTTCCACATTCTCCCTCTTTGAAATAGGTGACCTTATGATGATCACTGTCATTCAGGCGGCAGTTATGATGAAGTTGTATCGCCTTAGAGATATTAATACTTTAACCAATTTTCTTTTACTTGTGTTTCCCTTTTTATGTATGTATAAGAGTGATATGGGGGCCGGGCGCGGTGGCTCAAGCCTGTAATCCTAGCTCTCTGGGAGGCCGAGGTGGGCGGATCGTTTGAGCTCAGGAGTTCGAGACCAGCCTGAGCAAGAGCGAGACCCCATCTCTACTATAAATAGAAAGAAATTAATTGGCCAACTAATATATATAGAAAAAATTAGCCGGGCATGGTGGCGCATGCCTGTAGTCCCAGCTACTTGGGAGGCTGAGGCAGCAGGATTGCTTGAGCCCAGGAGTTTGAGGTTGCTGTGAGCTAGGCTGACGCCACGGCACTCACTCTAGCCTGGGCAATAAAGTGAGACTCTGTCT